>FASU01000562.1:2990-24178 GCA_001486225.1 Heliconius pardalinus sergestus | reverse complement strand
CTAAAACCATTCACTTTAATACCTATTACATATATTCTAAAATTTATTGTAAATTCTTTATTATGCAAAATCCTGAACGCCAAATTAGACACACGGCAAACAGCAAACATGCATAAACAATGACAACTTACTATTCACATTTTATATACTTACTTGTTTTTAGTCGAGTCGAGTGCTAAGGCCACCCGCTCATTTCAAAACTGATCTGGAATTTTCCCGGCCATTTAGAAGTATTTGAACAAGCCGTCTAATTAATGCGAACTCACGCCTGTGACGTCCGAAGAGCTGGTCATGTAAAATTTTTCGTACGTGCCACCTAAGTCGAATTTGTTTTTATAATTGTCGTACAAATATTGCGATATACGATAATATGTGCGTTGCTATTTCAAATACAGTATGGGAGAAACGTGTGTTGTTCCCAATTGTGTTGGACATGTTTAATCTAGGTATGTATATATCCGTTAAAATGATAGGAATGCCAGTGAAAACAAAAATATTTGAAATTCAATTATTTATATATAGCAACGTGCTCTAGGCGCTTATATTTGTTATTTGTATCTAAGTTAAGTTTTGTGATTACTCGAGAATTCATAGCCAAACAGTTCCACTTTGTTTTCCGAATAAACCCAGCCCCATAAAGGCGACATTCCACAAGAAATCCTCCTCGAGAATTTGATTAAGAAAGAATTTAGTGTTGAAACTGCAAACATGGTAATCGTGGTGATACTATTGCGCAATAAAACGTGCCATTTGGCTGACACAATCAAGGCTCAAGTATCTGAGGAAGAAAATATGGTTATTAGGATGGCACCAGCGACCGCACGCCAGAACAATTACTGTGAGGCTCTCAGCGAAACCGCAGCCAAGAGTCCGGGACTAATAAATAGGTGCATAAATGAGGTAATATAAACATGATATTAAATGTTAATATGATTATTTACTTGCAATTATTTACATTTCAGTTAATAGCCCTTGTCAACGTGACAGCTATGGCTTGTTGAAGGTTTGTGTTTATCATATACAATGTCTATACAATTCTCGACCATCAGTCGATGTTAGAATCAGCCATGAAAATGTCATTTAAAATTAACGACTAACTTATGGTATAATAAATTTAAAATCAAAATACATATTTATATATGTCATTTTTACGTATTACGATTCCATATATTAAAAAGACGAACAAAAACTAGCTAAGGTTACACTTCATGTGACATATTCAACCTTCAACTAAAGACCACCCACGCATTGAAAATTCAATGAAAATAAACAAACTCGATGACGGAAAATTATATATTGAGTATCGACTTAATTGAGTGACGTACAGACAACGTTCATCACTCAATTACTTATTTATTATAGTTTAACCTTTTACGTGACAAAGCGTCATTTAGTGCTACATTCATTATTCTTATACGTTTCACCTTACGTTAAATGTACAGTATATATATTATATTTTATATATTATATTTTTATTTCCTCTAGTATAGTATATTATATACTTCTAACAACTTTGTACTAATAAAATTTGTATAGAATTTCGTACATCACTCGGAAACGGTGGGTTTTCTTTTACTTCTCAAGTTATTTTGTATTTTGGTATTTTGTGATTCTAGGAAAATATTGTTGAACTCTTAGCCTTATTTACGTATTAGACACCTTGTGAAATTTAATTAAACATTTTACCTATTCTTATATAGGCCTGTATCATTTTATTATGCACGTTTAAATATTTTAATTTAATATGTTAGTTTCTTCACTCTAGTGTCGTGGTGTCGAGTCAAGTGTGGTATCCAGAATTCGTCAGAAAGTGGAGAGCGGAGTGTTTTAACATAGGTAGGTTCCCCTGCTTACCCTGCTGCATGCTGGATACAGCATGAAGCTAATATCTCTTAGAGTATTGTAAGCACCCAGCAAAAACCTAAAGGTCCCTTTCAAAAACCTTGCCTTAATGGGGAGCCAATAAGAAAAACAGTATAGGAAAAAAATACATGTAATACGTACATAACATATATTTATATAAAAAAGAACAGTAACCCACTTGCTCGGTCCCAAATACAAACTGACATAAAATTAAGAAATGTAAATGTTAGTACAGACGAGATTCCATTCCAATAGTTGTAGAGGTAGACGTCTAAACACTTGCCATCTTTACTCGATCATTATAATACGCAAATACAACTCCCGTTAAGTTGTAGGCGTGTGTTATAGATAGCCATACTAATACTGTAAAAAAATAAGAGTACCTACCTACTATAATTATTCTTTTATTGTACGGTGTATAGAATAGAATAGATTTTTTATTCCATATAAAATATATAGATAACCCTTTTTAAGTAATTTTAGATAAACAATTTTTAAGTCCAGTTCTTTTTTATATATTTTGTTTAGTAAACAAAATACTAATTAATTATAAAGGAGAAAGGAGAGCAAATGAATTATAATGTATAAATAATAAATAGTTTTCCTCAACATTTGGCCTCCGCAATTTTCCATTTGAACTGACAATTTTCAGGCGTGACTATTTTAAATACATACACATACTAACAATAAATACTACATCATACGAGTAAAATTATTATTAAACAATAAAAAACAAGGTTATAACGTAATTAAATTAACTTTCAAATAAGGTAAAAAAGAAAAGCTTAAGTAAAATGCTCAAAATTGAAAAAAAAATCACATGTTTATTTATATACGATCCTCTATATTCTCCTCCTCTAAGACCCTCTCCCGTAAGATCCTCTATATTTTAAATGAATTATTCAACTTATCTTATTTAACCAAACACTACTTAGTAAATAAAATATTTCATGTTTGACTCGAAATTGCATTGTATTCCTAAAAATATTTGCTATTAAATTCCACTTTACTGGTAATGTTATATTCCAAGACATCAGCTTAATTGCTTCGTGGTAGCTTGAAAGGCTTTTACAAGTAAACTTCGCACGAAACCTGCCTGTGGGTTAGTAGGTTAGTTCTCATACTATCTTATGTGATGGCTAAATTAACTGTACCTACTATTTAGATACTACCTACTATAGATGATTCATCAAATGTTTTGTAACTATTTTACCATTATATGGCAGTGTATTTGATTCCTACGGAAAATGGGAATCGGAACTCATCTCTAGGTTCCCAGTATGAAGCTGATTTTCCTTAATTGTATTTGATTCCCGTTCAGGAGAAATGACTATATTCAATATATCTGTGAACGTTCGTTAGTGTGGACATAAAAACTTAGTCTGAAATAAACAACACGCTTTTTTTTCCAAGCATCACGATATGGCAATTATATTTCAATACATTTCTAATATTCTCAATTATTGCCTATTTCAGTGTTATATCATATAATAACTTTATAATATGGTAATTAATGCGCCTAAAACCAGATCTCGATTAAAGATAGCCTCGATACACAATTATTATTTTTATATTACGTACGTATGTGGATATTAATAGGTTTCAATACTGAATTGACCGATAAGGTGCTTCGTAGAAATGCAATTGTGATCACTTTTGTAGAATACGATTACAACATAGTAGGCATTTTGTTTCACAAACAAAATACACTATTCAATACACAACGAAATACTGTAGGTTATTTATATATCTAGCATTAAACATTAGTTATTTCTTTATTTTACATAATATTATTATGATTTCTTAATGGAAAATTTACCTATATTTGTAATCTAGAAATCTCTGGTCAGACTATTATTTATAGGTGTTGTATAATACGTGCAATACCTCTTTTTTCCTCTGCTACTTAAGACCGCCGAGATTGACAAAAATAACCTAGTGTTAAAACACTCTGTTCCGCAAGTACGAACAAGAAATGAAAACTTTCAATTTCCCTTTTCTTATTTTATAATGCATTTATCCGATTAATTCATATCAAAATAAGCATTAACATAAACTTTATATTCCACTGCGCTAATAACATTTCAAATAAGACATGAACCTAATGCTTCTATAGATACATTTTAATTTATAGATAAATCCAGAGTTCGTTAATTAACACCAGCTGAGACCCTTTCAGCACGAGTCGACAGGCAGATCGTGGTTTAACACCTTGGATCACTCTTAACCTACTGCCCTTAAAATGTATCGTTATATAAGATATGTAGAATCTCTAAGTAATATTTTATTTAATTATCAATATTTCCTATGCAATACTTGAAAGTCGATTACAAAAATAATGCAAATTCTAACCTTTCTATATTGAATATAAGTTAATTGAATCAATCCATTGAGGTCAAACGTTTAATCCCTACTCAGGGAACTAAAATGCATTTATGATAAAAAATAGTATGATTAGAAATGAAAGGAAATTTTGAGTTCCTTATTTTTTCAAGCATCTAAAATTACTAAGCACAGGTAAAATATGATAGGTATTAATAATAAGTTCATTGTCCGAAAGCTCGGCTAATACGGCTTTTGTACTAGTTTGTTAATCTAAAATCGATGTTTAGTTCATAGGCTACAACTTTTGTATAGAATATTGTAGTATAATTAGTAAATATAATAATATGTTGTAAAAAAATAAAAGTGAAAGTAAACTATAGTAATATTAAATAAATTATTCATTACAAGCTTTCTTTAAGGTTTTGTTTCACTAAGAAAGCAGGTTACATTACAAAATTATTTAAGACTGATTCAAACCCCTACTATATAAACAAGCTTCCTTCCCCTAATCTTAATTAAAACAATGTCATTTTCATTGAATGTGAGTTATATACATAAATGTCAATCATACCTTTAAGGGCTTCTAATATAAATTAAATTAAATCCACGACCCTTCTGTATCGATAAGTCAATTTTGCTAACAATAAGACCATTATTGAAGTCTTGCCAGACCTTCCAGCCTCTTTAATCGATTTTAGCATATTGAAATATCGGTACTTAATTAATTTTCGATGCTATTGATTTACCTTGAACTAACTTTCAATTAATAGACAATTTTTACTTACATTTTGTTTTCATCTAACATAAGATTACAGTTATCAAAACTTAGCAATGGCTCATTTCTAATATCATTCTCAAGAAAACATGAAAAAATTAAGATTTATTATTTAACAAAATTTATATACAATTTTAAGCAGTTTATTTCTCATAGATAATAAACGTATGAGTGTATCAAATTCCTCGCTAAGATTATAAAGATTAATTTAATCTCAAAAAAATGCGATCCTACTCATCTCAGCAAATTGACGTAATGATAATAAATTCTGATGAATTCCCCTTGACACATATTTCACATGGTTAACATAATGGCTCTTTGTTTTCACATTTACTTAATACCATTTTTTTACTATGGTAAAGTAATAAATTTATTAATAATTATTATTTATTGATGTGTTTTGATTTATTAAATGTATTTAAAAACAAAATAACTTTCATAGGACGCGTGCTTAATTTACGAGTAACTGTACTCGTATTAATTAATTGGTTAAAAGAGATATAATAAATAATAAATTACAACAATCACATTTTATTAAAAAAAACTACTAAATTAATAATATATATTAACAAAAAATATCAAATCTTGTATCGATATAACGATTAATGTAAATATCGTCATGGAGGTTTTTCTGAACGTTTTTTGTGCAAAAATACTGTATACCAATTTGTATAAACGTCATGTTGTTTTGTACAAATATTTTGACTGTCTTATTTTTTTTATTTAAGAACTTATAAAATTATTATACAAATAAAATATATAATCCTCTTACGGATAATTCTAAGTTCTTTCAGTTTCATCCTATATGCCGCAAAATAGGACACTCCCTTTCCCTCTTTCTACCCGAATTCCAAACATTATGAGTAAAGTGGCGGAAGGTAAAGCTGCATGCATAATTGTGTATATTTTACAAAAACGGGGAAATTAAAATAATACATTTTTCTTAATCGAATGAACAGCCATCGTGTCAAACAGAACAGTCAAACATTGCTCCACTGCACTGTAAAAATTTATATTTATAACATATATCTTCTTTATATAGGTAAAACGCCTCAAATAGAAGCAAAATCTCTAAATGGACATAAAGTAAAGAATAGAATCTAAATTAACAGTATAAAATAATTTAATAATTGTATTAGATCATTTAGATAAACCCAATCAAGTCTGGTCATTACTCAGACTTTTTAATTCTAATCTACAATATACGAAATATTATGTGATAATCCGAAGAATATATTAATCAATTGTAATTATTACTTTTACTTATGTCTTGTATGATTAATATAGCGATAATACATGTAAAATAGAAGAAATCAATTGTTTGCTTTTTACTTTAATTTTTTACTTGTTAAGTAGTTAAGGAAAATAATTTAAAAAACCGTAAATATATCAATCATTATGTTAAATTTAAATAAGAAGCAGCTTAACGCTTTTGTTACAGCTTAGGTATCAAAATAACAAATAAAAGAAAAAGTAAAGGGAAAGTTGATATTTTTTTAATTATAAATCAAGCCTATTCAAATCCAAATAACGTCCTACTGTGACTATTACCTCATTACAGAGCCACATAAAAAACTAAATATTTTTAATGTGTCGTCGAATTAACATTTCAAAACTACTAACATCGATTTTATAATCGATAATCGGGATATATGGCCCTAATGTAAACAGAATGCTATCTTATGTTAATGCTAATGTCACCTTGGAATTCAAAAGAAACAAATTAATTTCCCTTCTAAGGGCATATGTCGCTTTCTTTAAGTTACACACACAAATCGTAAATGATTGTTTGTATATATTTTATTTATTTATTTTAGCTTCTTCATATGTAGGCAGGGAGAACGTAGTGTTAAGATACTCTCTCTGCCCAATAATTACAATTTTTTGAGACGTTGAGTGGAAAAGCTCAATACCGCGCTTTATCTTCTTTCCAAATCGAGGAGTTTGAATAATTCCTGGAAAACAAAGCCACAACCGTCATTTTTCAAATCAAGTGCTACCCCACTACACTACGATAGCTCCAATAAATTAATTATTAATCATTAATTGCATAAAAACTTTTAGATAAACATAATAAAATTAACTGGCCACCACCAAGGTACAGTTTTGATGACAGTAAGGCAGTGGTTATAGGTTCGATTACCTTTCGGGAAGTTTTCTATTTTTTACATAAAGTGCGATATTAAGTTCTGGTTAACAACATACAATGGTAGTTATGAAAAGGGGAAAAGGAAGTAATACATAACTTTCTATCTGCTTATCTTAGGTGACGTGTGAGATGTGTGAAGATAATGTGATATTAATTTTATAATATTATTATCAATAAAACGATAAAAAATATATTTTAAAAATAGTACTCTTATCAGTCATGAAACAAATTTTAAATAAGTTTTTCTCTCGTACATACAAAGCTAATCGTACGCTGAACAGAAATATTAAACGCAATAAAATAAAAAAGATCAGTTATTATAAACAAAGTTTAAGATGTCAACGTAATATTTATCGTATAAAAAAAAAACATCCTTCAAATCTAGGGTTCCTTACCGCCAAAGAACTTTTTCTTTGGAATTTCGTCTTTACGAAACCCTTAGGAACATCCAATTATCTCAAGATCACGTGGAGATCAAAATTAAAGTGAAGTTAATATCAAACATCTCTAATCTCCAGCCCTTTGAGCACATTAAAAATTAAAAAGCATATCACAGAAAAAACCCTTTTACTTATATATGTATTATATTATTGTATGGATTTGGAGTCAATTTCATATAAAATGAGTGCATATTAAATTTATTATTATTTATGAGCCCTCGCTGGGTGAGTGCAACTCGCACCTGACCGGTTTCGAGTTTCAAAGAGATAACTTAGTGCCAAGTTCTCCTGAATCTGTTAATAGGCGGAAATCAACACAGTACTTTGCATTGCCTTTTTAGTCAGATGCTCTTCAATTGCTCCACGATAGCCTCTGAATACATTATTATAATATCAAATTAATATACCTAGCAATAAAATTATCAAATAAACATAAACATATCCGCAACCAGATGACACTGGTATATGAATAGATAAAGGCTATGTGTAAGCTTGACAAACTATAAAAATAATTATCTTGGATAATTCAATTCAACTTAAATTAATCAATCTTATATTTTGATATTAATATTTTACAGAAAAAGGGTGTCCTGAGTTCCTGACACTAAGTTTTAGGCGTACCTATATGTAGAATACAACGTAAAAAAGGAATCTCAAGTACTTCTAACCAAATCTTAATAAAGCTTTTAATAGATAAACAGACAAAACGGAATAAAAATATATAAACAACTACCCTGAAGTTAATTCAACTCGCAACTTGAAAGAAATTGTCATATTAAAAAAAGTTAAAAAAATATATTTGCCTAAAAAAACATCCACTTATAAAAAAATATTTTACTTCATATATACCAACATAGCATGCGCACACTCTATATATATAATATTACGTCGAGAACGAAACAATGATGTAAATAATTAATTATCGTTGACATATTGCTGCAAATTCCTGAGATTTTAATCTGAGACTGTTTGTTAATAACTATTTGTCGAAATGATAATTTATCACCTATTTATGTTAATGTGAAGACTAGTAGGCGACGCGAGCTGGTTTTATGGAATTTTCATTAGTATTTTTATTGTTTTAATTCTAAATTCCATGAGTATCATTTGATATTGACTTAAATATTAACTAGAGATTCATCGGGCTATGTCCAGACGTTTATGGTGATTTTTTGATTGGTCAATGTTTGGTTACCGTTTTATTATAATTTATTTATTTGGAGTAAGATAAACATATTGTAAATCATTTTCTATTGCCCATTTTGTAAGAATCCAGTATTACTATTAAGAATCTTTAGTTTTAATACATGTTCAAATTTATTAAAAATGTTACTATCCGTTGGAAATACTAGTTTAAATTAGATCTTTATGTAATCAAATTATAATAATTTTATTTGTAACTTGCTTCAGTAGTTTTTTTTAACATTTTAATTTTAAAAAATAAATGAAAAGTATAGGTACATCAACTAGGCGTTCCAGCTACATACATTTTGAATGGTATGGGTACCTATAAATATTCGTTTAATTTACAATTTCACAAACGTCACTGTGTTGTATTTTAAAAGCTTTTGTAATTTACTGTAATTCAATAATTTACATCGAGAAGCCATTTTTTCGTTTCTTACTACACCAACAAGCAAATACTCAATTCTAATTCCAAATCGACGTTTATCGTATCACGTGTTTTCACGTGGAGCTCGTATTACACAGTCTGCGTGTGGCGATACGAGATATAAAGAAAACCTAATTGTGTGTACAAATGACATGCAAATTGACAAATTTACAATCAATATACCAGTCGTTTCGGTCAATTATTGTGATTTTATTACATTCCGATTTTATTTTACGCGAAGTGAATATTTATTATGTATTTTATGTATATGACATGGCTTCTGTGGACGTAGCAACAGCCTTTGAAGGAATGTCACCCAGATTATACTAAATATTTGTTTTTTTTTTTTGTTTAATCTTCGTTTATTGGTTATCTGTGTGTTTGTTGTATTCGTTTATTTATATTCTATTTATTTATGCCAATATCAAACTAAATTTATGCAATGTTGACATAATTATATAAATACGTGCATTCTTATATTATATTAAACAACAAATTGTGAGATATTTTTAAATTTACATCTAAGGTAAACAATTTTTTTTATATAATAATAACATTTTAAAAATAGTAATACTAGTACACAAATTATTTTCAAGGTAATTTGACAATTACAATTGTATATAAAAAGAATTATTCCCGTTTTATTTACGTACAGATTGACTTCACAATTTTCTACTAATATATTTGGCGTGCACGGAATAAACCTATGACCTCAAGCGAAAGCGACATTATTTTGACAAATATTCTCAGTAAAGCATTATAATAATAATTGATGAACTTGGCATTAATTATGGTGGCGCTCGTGGAAACGAGCTATTACGACGGTATTGCCAGTTCGTTTAAATGCTATTTACTTTTTTTAAACAATTAATTAACTCTTGAAAAAATTATATAATAGTACTTAAAAAAAACTTTTTTCACTCAGGTCACTGATTCCGTTTTCATACAATAATAATATTGAACGAAGTTATTAAGAAATTCATATTTTTATTAAATGTTGATACTAATGCCACATTGTAAACTATGCATATATATTATATTGCATATATGCACTTTTTAGATCCTTAGATCCGCAATCATGCAAAACAATCTACAAAAATATTAAAAAAATATTAAAAGTATTCCAAAGAGATAATTTAAAAACATCCTCTTCGAAATTACTCAAATATTTTATCTAAAATGACATTGTAGCTATAAATTTTAATATCGTTTTACGCATAATGAGGCTCATTAATTATATTGTAATATATTGTTTTTTTAAGTTTTATGTTGTATAAATTTTTATTAGCTCCTTTGTCAACTTGTACGATTATATCAATTTTCGAAGTTATTTATTTAATTTTTATTCATTTATTTTTTAGCTGGGACCTCCTCTTTCCGCTAGCCATTGCGTGTTGGCAGGCGCAACTCAACACCGCAGATTATCAGAAAATAAGTAATTACCCCGAATATAAATTGATGTTATTTTTTGGCTTATTTACTCATACTGTAGGTATTTTGCCAAATTAGTATTTTGATAACATACAAAGTACTAAAACAAACAATCCTTGAAATATGTATATAGTATAATATTGGAATATTTGGCCACCCGTAAACTCGAGTAAATTAAGATTACGATCACGTTTATATTTCTTATAAAATAATAAAGAACACCTCGCCACGCTGTTCTTTTTTGGTAAACACATAAACTTTGAAATACTTCATGAAAATATAAATATATATTCATCTTGTTAAATATAAAGTATATAAAACAATTTACATATAAAATTTATATACTACTTAGAAGTTAGATATAGGATGTACAATAGTTCCACCACTCAACAGCAATACCTCCAGAATTCTGTGGAAAGTAAGGTGGAGTGTTTTAACACTAGTCTCCCTACCCTACCTAGCCTACCCTGCTACATGTGGAGTATAGCGTGAAGTTAAAAAACTATAATTCCACAAATAAGAATGCTGTTTATATTTTTAAATGTTATTCACACTCTTAAGACTAAATTTAGGAATTTGTCTAAAACATATTATAGAATAAGTTAGTCAAATTCTATGTAAATCTATATGAATTCCCAAAAAACATAATATTAATAATCTCGTACTATCAAATTTTCCAACTACCTTGTTGGTATTCATGAACCAGCCGCACCTGAGCTTCGTATTTGTATGCCTCATACACGAACATCGATTTAGTGTCGATATTAAATTGTTACGTCTTCTATGAATATCATATACAAATTTACATAATTCGTACCAATTGATCATTACTTTCCTAAGATAAAGAAATTTCGTTTAAGTGAGATAATGTAAAAAATAAAAAATATATATATTTAAAATAAAATAGCTTCACGCTTTCTCAAAGGGAACCTAGTGTTAAGACAATCCGATTTTTGCCAAATTTTCGAGACATTACGTGTTGAGTGGTAGAACTCAACACCCTGTTTTCTCTAATAAAGCGGAAAAAGGTAATTAATTATATATAATCACTCCACCAAGCGAGAATTGAACTCACAACCATTACATTTCAAATTGATTACGTTATCTGAAGTTTAAAATATGACGAAATAGATTAATTATTTGCAATTTTAGTATTGTAATACAAATACACTATTCACAATAACAGCCTAGACATAGACTAAATAATAACTTAAAACTTTCTTTTACTCTCGTTTGTTTATGTACTGACGATATAAATAAAGATAATTTATAACTGAAGTAATTGCAAGTACTTAATACTCGGCGAACTTCAAACCATGTAGGTATTAAACACTTAGTGATTAGATAAACAATATATTTATTTTGTAGCTTAACGCTGCGTCCTGTACATTGCAGGGTAGAGGTAGAGGCAGCCTGACTACCTCGTGTAAAGACACTCCGTTCCTATAAAAACGCTTCCATTCCCCATCCGCATTCTGCCGAATTATTGAGGCATTGAATGTAGCAACGAAACTTAACGCCGCCCTTTGCCTTATTACCAGAACAGAAGAAATGAAAACATTAATATCTTATTCCTCCAAGTGGGAATCGCACCACTATAATTGGGATTACAACCAAGCTTGTGCCCCTACGCGACGACGGCCTTATATCCAAAATAAGTTAAAAATTCCCGCACATGTTTTAGTAAGAAATTATTTAATTAAAAAACGTGAAGAAAGTTATAAGAAGCGCCTTTACTAAATTCTACGAAAGAAATAAACCCATAACCAGTTAGATAATTAAACTACAAGCCCTACTATGTCGCAATATAATTAAAACAATCTTATTAATTTTAAAAAAATATAGGCACTAACACAAGTAAAAACTATTGACAATAGTAAACCTCAATCAGTATTGAAGTTGTTGCAAAAATGAAGTAATTAATGACAATATAAAGAGGCACCATTTACATAGCAATATAATTCACAATAACATCAATAAACACGACAAAGTTACGAGGCAAGCATAAACTTTGGAGTGCACTCGTCGCCACCGACTCGTAATACGAGGCTTTGACTATCGCCGCGGATTGGGAACAGGATGTAGGCACAGTGGTGGTGGTGGTGGAGAAAATAAAAAATAAGTAAAATTCTAATGATTTTTTTTTATGTAAGTCAAAGATTTTCTAAGATTTTCTAAGAAATCTAAGTTCGGGCGGAGCACGAAAAATATATTATCTTAACATTAGATTCTTTTTCATATTCTTTGCGAATTTTAACACAGACATGAATAATTCTAATAATTTTTTGTCATTAAATATAAAAATCCTATTTAGATTTATTTATATATGTTAATAATTACCGTAATCTTAGAGATAAAATATAGGTATATTAAGTTGTCACATCATTAATTATTTAATATCTCAACAAACGAGAAATTTTTATGTGAAGATTGTAAATGAAAAGGAAATAAAAAATATTCTTTTAATAAAAATAAAATTAAAACTTATGTAGTATTATTATTATTTTTTAAACATATCGCAAAAAATTAACAGCTATTATATTTTTTCTCACTTTCACTCAGGAGCAATGGAGTGTCTTACTAATAGGTTCCCTCAGTCCCTCAAAAAAAAAATTATAGAGATTCTTGTGTATGCTACCTTACGAAACCCATTCTCAATCGCTATTCACTATATCTCGATTGTTTTGCATATCATGCGACAGCGCTTGCTCGGCGGATGCGAAGCAAATTAATGATCAAATGGAATCTCACTACTGAAACACCCGCTCTTAAACGGCCGCCGACATTAAGGCGTCGCGGGCAAATTTACCTGTCAACCGCAACGAACCCCGGACTCTGGACCAATTCCAACTACATCTGATGAGATGTTAAACATTACAATGGGTAATGTGAAAAGTGTTTTTGTCCTATAATTCAATTACCAGACCCAAGCCGACACCATCAATCACGTTTTAAATGTACCAAGTTTTTTCCAACCGCTTGCGCCATCGCCGTTCGCTTTTTACGAGACCGCCCGTTCGGAGTGCCATAATTTGTCAATTTTTTTCATTTATTATTTAATCGATCGCGGTAACCATTGTGCCTCGTGATTGGAAGAGCATTGAAGAAATATTAACATACTCGTATGTACTGTACCTCTCAATATGTACCTAAGAATCGAATGTCATTAACGTTTCCTGCACAAGAGTTTCGAGTGTCCATCTTTTGAAGACGGTATGCTATTGAATAAATATTGTTTAACAAGTTGCCAAGTGACATTTGGTTGCGCGCGCGCACGCCCTCGTCCTACGTCTCGCCGTCTCCGCTCTCTCATAGAATATAATTTATTTTCATTGCGTTTTATGCAAAATATGACAATTAAAATTGTTTTATGAATTCATACGCGGATCGATTAAGATTTTGTTCTGATAAGGAGTAACGTTTGTGGCCTATGTCATTACAGCTTTACGGCGGAGTGGACGAGCTTAATTTATGTAAGCTATTACAGGTACGGTCTGCTGAGACCATACAAGCTACGTACTAGCAATATGATAGATAACATTGTAATGGAAGATCAATTAGAAAACTGAGTTAAATATGTACACACGACCTACACGATAGCTAATGTAATTCAATTTTTAATCCAATTTATATGAAATTTAAAAAGAATCTAATCAAATCAAATGGCCGTCGTGGCGCAGCAGGGGCACAAAGGAGGCAAAATCCCGGCGTTGATTTCCGCCACTTCACATGCAATGTCTCAAAAAATTCGGTGGAAAATGGGGATCGGATATTTTAACGCTAGGTTCCCTCTACCTACCCTGCTATAAGGATACAAGTACTCAAATATTCGCAGTTTAAGAACATAAGTGAGTGAAATTTTGAACGACTTGACGGCGCCGCGCCACCGTCTTTGCGATCCGTAGATTTACGACTTCAAAGTTAACGGACACCGCCTACGAAACGACCTTTTAATAGTTTCACTGTTTAATGTCACAAAAATGTTTACCAAACTGACATTTATAAATCAGAATTATTGGAAAAATAGTTTAGATTAGCACTTAAATCTATATTTATTGTATAATATCATAGTTAAAAGTTCCTTATAAGTAATTCTACAGTTCTACTCAAGAAAATATTTATATTTTGTAATTTTGAGATATCTCTCTCCTTCGACTAGGCAAAATGCGTTGTTTTATTTTGTAATGTCTTTAAAAAATGAAAATAAGATATCTTCTTTTTAAATCTAATGAAGTATCTTCTTTTTAAATACGCCCGTAAATTTAAAATATCCATAATTTTTTTACACCACATTCATATCAAATTACTTAAAGATTAAAAGGACGGATCTTAAATAAGGTTCCCTTTAAGCGTTCCGCCCCATGTAATTACTCGTGGCGCTGATTGGCAAATTACACTGCGAGGAGACGCAAAACGTGTCTATACCTTATTACAACTGGAAATAACTAATGATATATTTTGCAGATTGAGATACTAAAGTGTATAGAAAATCATTAAAATAAATGGTCTACTTATATGTTTTATTTTTTATTTCATGTGTATATTCATTTAAAGCTATCGACGAAAGTATCTTAATCGAAACGGAGTGTCTTAACACTAGGCTTTTAACCCAGATTCCATCTGCCTACCCTGCTATGCATGGAGCAAACTGAGATATAATATCCTGAGACCTAACAGGAAATGTCACAACTGATAAAAAAGGAAAATAGAGGGATTTATTATTACTTTCTCCTACGAGACAGGTGTAAAACCACGTAAATGAATAGCTATATATATCTTATGGCGACATGGTTTCGAGTGGTTATTTTCTCAAGTCATCTATTCTTATATACCCAAGCTGTTATAGACTACTATTGTTTTCCATATCACAAACATGTTTTCAAATAAGAAAATACTTTGTCACAGAGATAGCCAAGTAAATATCAAAAGAAAATATTGGTAGCTATTACCGGCCTCGACCAGTCTACGAACTGGAGGTCTTTAAACTTGGCTCATTATTTGCAAACACGTCGATGCTTAACGTGTATGTTTAACTTGCCGACGTTTTACTTGTGACGAGAGAAATTTGCAGTTTTTGCATGATTATTTTATAGTAAAATGGCAACGGTACTCTTGAGTAGATTAAGAATGTATATACTTTATTTATTTTTGTTTTTTATAGCTTCACGCAGCAATCCTAGGCAAAGGGGAACCTGGGAACTACTTTCGTTACTTACTTTCCTTAGACATTGCGTGTTAAGAAGTGGAACTCTACAACGCGTTACCAGAGCGAGAAAATGGAAATATTAAGAATTTAATGTCCTCAAGTGGAAATTGAATCCACAGCCTGACGCGTTTACAGCCTCACGCTTGTGCCCCTGCGCCACTACTGGCCTCATTTTATATTTGTATTTGCTTATGCATTATAAGCTGAAACTAAAATAACTAGTTAACGACACATACAATTTGCTCATGTCCGAATGGCGTGCAATAAAATGATAGTATTGTTGAATTTTAAAGGTCCTTTGTGTACACAACATTACACTAGTGTTCAATAAATAAAAACATAACTATTTTATGCTCTTCGAGCTTAATACCTCCGACATGTTTACCAAAGCTTGGAACTGGGCTCGAACAATAGACAATAATTGCGGTAGCAAAAGAAAACCGAGAAGCTTTCGGATATTAACAAGCGCATATATATTGATCGTAAATAAATTAAATTGGTTTTACGCTGTATTTCACATACAGAAGGCAGATGGAACTTTGTGTTAAGACACCTCGTTCCCCAGTTTCCGCTGAATTTTCTTTGAGATATTGCATGTTGAGTGGCGGCGCACAACGCCGTGCTTTTGGTTTGATACCACAGCGAATGAAAATAATAAGAAATATAATATAATATGTAATATTGTATATAATACAATAAACATTATACTTTTCTACAGCGGTATAATACCCATTTGTAGTTGTTACGTAACACCACCAATATTGGCATCGGAGATGTCTTCAAAATAAACAATGCTAATGAGTGTTGTCTGTCAAATCGTGACTGCATACCGCTGCCTAAGTTTATGATCGAATTCAGCTAAGGGCCTTTACACATGGAAGACGCGATGGTCTTCTTATATATGAAGTAAAATTATGGTAATATACAATTTGTTATATTTCGTATTGCATATCAAAAATGTTATCAAAATTCACCCTGCATTTCGCACATAGTAGGGTAGGCAGAGGAAATATTGGACCCCAGTGTTAAGACACTCCCTTCCCTTCAAGACATTTTCCCACTTTCCGCCGATGTCCGATGGCATTGTATGTTGAGTGGTGGAACTCAACGTTACATCTAATTAAATTTATATTTTAAAAACAGGCAAACAAAAATAGACACTACATAATTGTTACATTTGAAAACTGGAAAGTGGTAAATAAGTACCGAGTACACAATATTCTTCAATACAAGTATTTTCCAAATGGGATTTGAACTTACATTCATTGACACTTTTATTTACGTTTTAGTAATATAACATTCTACTTTATCGTCAGCGTTTTAGTGCTGAACGGAGTATCTTAACTAGATTCCCACTGCTCTCCTATGTGCGTGATAAAGCGTGAAGCTTTTTTATCGCCGTCTTTTATACAAAACCAGCTTAATCAGTTCATGTATCTCCTAGCACTATCTACTCTTTAAATTTCATAATTTGTCGGATGCGCGATCATTATTACAGATTGTTTTCGATAATGACTGCCTTCCGCATTATTCCTTTCATGTCCATTCTTCTATATTGATTTTGAACTGTTGTTTTTTTAAACAAGTATAAGATAACTATCAATGATTACAGCTCGTGAGTTCTTAAAACACGTTGCTCTATACGTTTCCTGTTGTATATCTTGCATCCTATATTGTAATTAGCATTCGATTATTAATTTGTTATTTCTATATTATGGAAAAGTAAACGTAGCTACAAAGTATTGGAACCACTGGACGAGCTTAAAACAAAGAAAAGATAAGATTTTTATATTATTTTGCTAGTTTATTTTGACTATTATGAAGAAAGTTTTTTTTCTATTCTACGATATTTAGATCCTCTATCGAAAATCACGGAGAAAGAGAAACTAGTGGTAAATCACTGTACTTCCCATTTAACGCCGAATTTTCGGGAATTTGTGTATGGTGGAACTCAATACCGCGCTTTGTCTTGTTACCAGAAAGAGGAAATAAAAATATTAAATAATAAATAATTCATTCTCTTTCAATCTGGAATCGAACTGAACTACTGAACAATTATACTATTTTATAATTTCTTACTTAATTTATAATTATAGCATAGATATAATTAGACCTTTTAGATCCTTTATAATAAAATTTACTTTGTTATTAATGGATTTGTATAGAAAATTTAAAATATTTCAAATTTCAACA
This sequence comes from Heliconius pardalinus sergestus, assembly GCA_001486225.1. Classification (NCBI taxonomy): domain Eukaryota; kingdom Metazoa; phylum Arthropoda; class Insecta; order Lepidoptera; family Nymphalidae; genus Heliconius; species Heliconius pardalinus. Next base: position 6,184 of record FASU01000562.1, on the reverse strand, counting down.
TCTCAATCTCGTTTCGTTCAAGTTATTAACGGCAAATATTCAATTCACGCCACAAGGCTGGAGTTTAAATTGAACAAGTATATATATAACAAAGTAAGCAAGCAATTTACTGTAAATCGATATTAATTTCAATAGGCTAATCGACGCTGACACTCCGCTAAGAGCGGCCCAGATCATTATAAATTACACCGTGGTATTACAAGTGTTATTTCTTATTTAATTTTAATCTATTTGTTTTAATATTATAAAAGCTGAAGACTTTGTTTGGTTGAGCGCACTAATCTCAGGAACTGCTGTTCGAATTGAAAATTTATTTTTGAATTGGATAGTCCATATATCGAGGCTATGTTACATCACGTTAATTATTTCATTACACTTTTTGTCATGTATCATAAATAAAAATATGTTAGCTTAATATAAAAAAATTGAAAATTTAATAATATTTAGTTAATTACGCAAAATATAAAGTAAATTGAATTCATAATATAATATGATATTTTAACAATAAAACAATGGTGAAACTATTTTATTCTAACAAATGAACCTTTAAATATATGTCTCACTCGAGCACATTTTAAAGCTGAGTTTTAATAAAGATTTTCTTAAAGTAAAGAAGTTTGCGGTTAAATATAAAGCTTAATATTTTATATTTGTAACATCAACAAAAGTTCATGTTCTACTTACGGCATTGGAGTATAACTAACATGGTTATAAACATGTTTTTTTTATTATAACCAACACGTACACTTATCTTTATAGAATGAGTAGCTTACGATTTTATTACAATTTAATTTAATTACAAGATAAATTTGTTGTTAATTTTCAAGATTATGTGATATGAACAGCAGTAAAACAATTTTTTTCTAATAACATAGTAAAAATAAAGCATTATCAAGCTTCATTCCAATGTGAAGGCACCTTATTCTCCCCTTTTCACTGATTCTTAGGTACCACCTGCTAAGGCAGGCAGTCAAAAAACTCCAGCTTTCTACAGTAAACATTACGTTTTGCCCGAACGGAAATCAAACCCAAAACCATCACTATACAGTCCAGTTGTCCCATTGCGGCACAATGGCTTCATAGCTTAATAAATTGTTATATTTGTTAAAGCATTAGCTGTTAGTACTACTATAATAAGATATAGCAAGTTCTGAAGACATAAAATGTTTAACTAAACATGATATCTTCCAAGGTCTTACGTTATTTACACATTGTAAACAAGAAAAATATAATATAATTATATCTCTATAATTCTGTAGTATATCATCTTGAAAAAGGAAAATTAACTTATTATGGCGATCACTATCAAACTTTTCTAAAACTTTTCTATTTTTAACTTTTATACTACAAATTTTCGGCTTAGAAGAGACACTCACTTTTTAGCACTCATACCAAAATAAGCTTTATATATGTTCATTTGTAACTCTCTTCACCCAAATGAAAAAATAAAAATCATTCAAAAAAAAAATCTACCATACATTTTAATTCAATTGAATACATTCAAAACAATTTCCCTTCGCATCGTATCTCTCGGCCACTTAATACCAATTACAAGTTAGTATTCTTATCTTAAACATGGCCGACATGTGCTTACAAAGCTACTGTACGACTTTATCGAAATAAAATTCAGATTGCTAATTGGATACAGGTACTACGAGGTAATGGGGGATACGTTACATGAGATAAAGCTTTAATAAACGTTTGTCATTGTTGATTAAATATATATAGTTTCAAAATGTACGAAAATCAGTAATTAAATTATTTTTAATTAAAAAAATATCTAGTAACTACTACTTGCGTTTATTGTATTGTATTGTTACTTTTACTTGTTTGTTTTTTAATGAAGTAAAGTAGTTAAAAGTAAAGTATTATTAAAATTCATTTGTTTTTAAATTAATGAAAATCTAAAAACAAGTTAATATTGGTTCAAAACATTATTTCTTAGTATATGCTTATATTAGAAGAAGCTAAGGAAGTTATAATCAATAGTTAATAGAAGATACACATATTACATACATACTATGCACACATTTTCTTACACTGTAAACGTAATGTGTCTGATAGCTTACTTAATGTATTAAACTGTTTATGTTCTTCTAATTATACCGTGTTTATTACAAACGGTTGACTCCGATACAGCCTTCATTAGCAAAGAATGTTTCTAAACTAAAGTGTATTAGGATCGTATAGGTATTTAAGTTAAATGCTATGTTAATAGTGTTTGTATTTCAAAAATCTAACTTAGGTATCGTTTTTTTATACTTTATATTTATTACAGTATATATATATTTATGAATGTTTATCTATATGTATTTAAATTTCTTAGCTTCATCCTGTATCCCGCATTTAGTAAGTAACGCAGAGGAAGCCTAGGGTTAAGACACTCCACATTTCCTTGAAATATTAAAAATAAATAGAAATTAAATATATTAAATATTTAATTTCCTTCATTGGGAATCAAACTTAAAACCTGTCGAGTTTCTAAGTTACTGCACGATTGACCAGAGAAAATATTACTTTAATAGATATATTGTTATCGCTATACCCAAATATAATATCAAAAAGTTTTACAAGAAAATGTAATTGAAAACTGCTATTGACAGATAAAGAAACCGATAAAGATCTGTCTGAACCTGAAGTGGCCACATAAAGAGACCAGACCCGGCGAATACGATAAAAATCTGGCTCACATAGGGTGCCTAGATAGAGTGGCTTGAGTACTGGAACCGGGTCAGGGCCTTAATGAAATATGCATGTAGAAAAGAACTTTTATCGACATTGCGTGTTTATGAAAGATTCAGCTTTTCTTATAGATATAAATTTTTGGGTAATAAAATGTAAATGCTACATTAAGTAAAGTGCTTATTTTTGGCGATTGGGAGATATTTTTTGAAAGTTAAATAATTTTTCTTCGACATTTTCCAAGCCGTAGCCGTAGCCCAAGCTATAGCTTAGACAGTTGTCAAACCATCAGGAAATGTTTTTATATATTTTTTTGCGTCACGCTGTATACTGCAAATAGCAGGATAGGAAGAGGGAATCTAGTGTTAAGACACTTTGTTCCTCATTTTCCGTACAATTTTGGCGGCATTAACGTATTGAGTGACTGAGAATTAATATTTAATAATGTGAATTTGATCAAGCTGAAGATCGAGCTCAGTTGCGTGCCATTGGAGAGGCCTATGTCCAGCAGT
>FASU01000561.1:0-16455 GCA_001486225.1 Heliconius pardalinus sergestus | reverse complement strand
TGAAGCTATGTATGTATGTAAGTGCATTACTTTTTTTGTAATTTCTTTACCACGTAGGCAAAGAAATATATAAGTTTAAAATTTTCATGATTAGTGTATGAATATATTGCTACCGCTTTATAACCTTTATATGTATATCAAGAGGCTCAATAACTATTTGGATTTGTAGGTGATTTATTTCATTTTTTTTTTCACTTTTTTTACCTTTCTTTACTGCCTGCCAGGGCAGGGCACTACTGGCAGGGCAGACAGGAAGGAACTTAATATATAGACACTCCGTTCTCCACTGTCAGTATTCGGGAAATTACGTGTTAAGTAGCGGGACTCAATACTGCACTTTGTCTACCAATGCGTGAAAAGAAAAAAAAATCCTATAAACAAAAACTTTAAATGACTCTTAAAAATGTGCTGATCGGATGAAATGTGAGACCCAGTTTATTTGATATTGCTACTTGTATTGAAGAATGAGCAATGTTGTCATTTTAAGTTTGTTATAATATTGTTATGCAATTGAATGTTGTTAAAATCATGAATTTGTATGTATACATAATAAATGGTGGTCGATTTTATATTACTACGTTTCACTTATTTCAAGATAATATCAGTATATCTTAATATTGTTCCATAGCTTAGAAATTTCTACATGAATTTTTTATCTGTACAAATCTTCTACTTAAACCATATAGAAAAAGAGGCTCTCTGTTTTCTACTTTTCATCTATTTTAGAGATAGTACCGGCCGGGTCGCGGAATCTAACGCCGCGCATCTCGTACAAGACCGGATAATTTTGAAATATGTATTCAAGTTTACATATGTTATGCCTCCTAATTTAAAATTCCTTTTGCCGGTCGAACACGGGAGCGACGCCCGCCTACGAGCTGACGACGGGTGCTGAGGGCGTCCCGCCCTGTGACACCCGCTCGATGCTCACGGCGCCGCACGCGCACCACGTGACACTTAACCCGAGGAAACGGAAGAGCCCCTTGTAAGTACATCCCTGAAATGACCCCTATAGTTGAAATATAATTTTTTTGTTACTTACTTATTTTCACTTATAAAAGTGTATTTCCAATTCTTTAATTTTGAGTCTTTATTCAAAGGTGACACAGTCGTTGTCATATTTTTTTAGTTTTCATTTTTTCCTGTTTATTTGAGAATTCCATGAACCCCGAATAGGGGGGTTATTGTTATTATTATTTTTTGTGGTTTTCTTTGAGTAACGAAAGGGTAGTTTCTTCTTATTTGGCTTCTTGCATTGTGAGGCCACTTTATCATTGAGTTGTATTTTGTGCCAGCTTTGGGTTTCCAATTTTCTCTTTAGCCCAACCTTTCTTAGTACTTACTTAGGTTTAATTTAATTAAAACAAAATAGTTTCTTTTAGTTTCTCGCTATGTTGTATACCTTATTTTTTCAGAGATTTAAAACGATAGTAGGTATTGGTTTGTCATTGGTTGTTTGTTCATTTCTCAACTTTCGCTTTGGTAAACATATTACCCGCATTTAAAAAATTATCTACATGTGTTGCAGTTTAATGATGTTCTAATTTATTTTTCTTTTCATTTTATCACCTACCATTGAAGCTATTAGGACCACCATTACAATTCTTATCTTAGAGTCATTAATGTTAGACATTAGCAACTAACCAGTTAACAACAATTTAACTACAATGAAATTGACCTAGGGACAAATTAATCGATTCTGACATAGTCAATGCCATACACACTAGAGATTGGATAGTTGGATTGAACTATATTAGATGTGTGATCTTATCTTTTAATGCTTCACTGTTGTGATGGTTGGTGCTCAGCGAAATTTTAGATTTTTAACGCTCATTTTATTGAATACTTTTATTTATTTATGTAACCTGTTTTTTCTCGTTTCCGTAGATATACTCTCGCTGTGTTCCCCTAAATATTCAACTTTCTACGACGAGTAGTTTCGTCTGTGCGTTGTCTGTCAGTTACTCAGTGACGGAACCATACTATATGTTAATACTGCACGCTGTCGCGAATTTGCTAATGATCTGCGTGCTGTGCTGTGCTGTCTATAATAAACATATAGTTCACGCGAATTTTATAATACTATGTGTTTATTTATTTATTTATTTATATTTTAGGGAAACACACAGAATACAAAATACACAAACATTACAATGTGTTATTAATGTGTTATTAAAAATATATTTTTTTTGCCTGTTCCCTGTTTCTAAGATTTAAATTGAACATTCATTTTTTTGAATCCCAATTATACATAGAGTATTAACCTTACAAGAATTTCATTTTAGCTCAGACGGTTATGACGTAGCCAGCTGCGATGTTCCCCTGTCGCGGCCGCCCGCCCCCGCGCAAGAACCGGCCAGCGCCACTAGGAAAAGAAAGGCATCTACTTAGTGAGTATATTGATACTAGCTTTGGAAATAATTAAGAGTGCAGCCCATAGTCTTTCTCGTTAACTCTCGTTGACGGCAGGTCATATGTCATACTCTGTGTAACTACTCAAGGCAGCCCTGACTGCAGCCAGATGAAGTGAGTAACTAGAGGTAAATCGAAACAAATAACGTAATGTCTTCTCTTGATACAATCCAATATAAAGAAAAATCTATTCGAATTCTCAGAAGTTCCTCAGATTAGCCAATAACCAAATAACTCTTCAATTTTATAATAGATATTAATAAAGGTTCATAGGAACTATTCAGGAACATAGAATTATAATAACAAAACTAAAAACAAAAGCACAGAATTATATTAAAATTAAAACAAATTGATTTATTTGAATTTACTGAAATATTATTAGAGGCAATATGCAGTGCCTGATTGAACAAATTGAATGTGGTATCAAAGGGTCTAGCCGGGAGGGGAGAGCATGGGAGAGCTGGACTGGCTTCTGTGTATATTTTGTTACGCATTGATTTTTATCCAAAATAGCGACACAGAATCTTTTCCTCTATCCTTATTATATTCCAAGGGAGTTATGAGGGTAACAACCCTTAACGTCAAAGTTTATTTTCTCGATATCTATTTCAATAGCCATGTTCAGATGGCTTGTTTTATCGGCCTACCTTGCATTGTGAGAAATAACTTTGATTGAAAAAAATATCTCCAAACACTGGCCGCTTATTAAAAAAAATAGGCTGAATAAGCCTAAATTGCGCTACTAGCTAGCGCTTCTCGTACTAAACCAAAATATTAAATGAAAACTTTTCAAGTACACCTTAGAAGTATACTTTCAAAACAACCAACTTTGTTGCCTACCGTGACATTTAAACAATGTATTGTTTTAGAAACCCAGTAAACGTTGAAACTTTTCACCTCCTCGCTCGCGACGATAACATTGCCTTAACATTATATTATTAGGTGTAAGTGTGTATGTATACATCTATACAACTGGCTGTTACCTACGGTCTTGTCTGTCTGTCTGTCTATGTGCACGAAGAAAGGTTTTGAGGTTTATATCGTGACGACTAACTCCTAACTAACCTCCTTGGATAAATAGACTATCCAATACAAAAAAAAAACGATTTTTTCTCATTAAAACACTTCGTTCCCCACTTTCCACCGAATTCTTCAGGCATTGCGTGTTGAACGGCGAAACGAATATATTAAATATTTCATTCCCACGAGTGGGAATCAAGCTCGCAACCGCCGCATTTACTGTGGTCCGCTTGTGCCCCTACGCCACGACGGCTCCTCGGATTTGCATAGTCGATTTATCGAGGGCTACAGGGGAGGATAGGCTATATGTATGTGCATCACGCTTATCGTTTCGATGTAACACATTGAACTGCGTCCAAAGTTACTTAAGCACATGTGCCATGCAATTTTTAGTTATAACCATTTGACCACGAGGAATAAGCCGCTGGATGAAAACTGTATATATTACGTATACATACTTATATAATAATAATCCCCCGAGTGGGATACACATCCGAAATAATTGGTGGTTTACTAATTGCCCTACTAATACTCTAAATTTGTACTATTTGAAATGAATCGAAACATGATTTAAATCAAAATTGGTTATTAGCCGTAACAATCTAAAACTCGCCAACACCGAACTTTAAAGGATTCCTCTTAAGTTGGTAATTCCCCGACGGGAGAGTGACCTGTTGCTTTCTTCCCCTACGATGTAGTTTCTACGGCTTTCGCCGGAACCATTGACTTTGGGAAATGTAATTTTCTTTTTGATGGAAGCTACATTTATTTTTAGGTATAATGGGTAAATTTTGAAATGTATTTTGTGAAAACTTGGGAAATATTTTTGTGTTTAGTTTCTTTTTATCAAACTTGTTTTTTTTTAGGTAACTGATTGTTTTTTATTGTTTTTTTGAAAGTAAAAATTCCATTCCATTTTGTCCAATCCAATCTTCTCCAAAGTGATCATAATTTAGTTTTTTGGTTATATAATTATATTATTACATTATTAAAACAATTTCTTTTTTATTTTAAAATTATATTTGTATCTTCATATACAAATAATCTGAGGATAAGTCCAACTAACGTTATTTGAAAACGCAACGGTCTTTTATTATCTCTATTCCGAAAAATGTTAAGAAATTGAAATTGTATTATATCGCTTGCACTATTATGAAATTTGTTAAATATGTCAATGTACCTATGCGAAAAAACTATTCACAAACTTTGTTTGCGTCTCCTGCATTATTGAAAAAGTGCTTATACTTTATTGTTGCACCAAATGAACAACACAAAGAAGTATCGGACAAAACCTAAACCTGACAGCTTATGGGTTCAACTCCCACGTTCTGGTGATGAGGCAAAGCGCAGCGTTAAGTTCCACCGCTCAACACGTAATGCCTCCAGAACTTGGTGGAAACGGAAGTGCCTTAGTGTCTAGGTTCCTACACTGCTATGTGCTATGTACAGCGTGAAGATAAACAAATAAGAACTAAAAAAAAATTAAGGCTGACGTTCAAGCAAGTAGCAGATTTTAGTTTAAAAATACATACTTAAGGATATGTGTCATTGTTTCAAGGAAAAATATAATGTTATTTTTGTTATAAAAAGTAGCATTAGTTGTATTATTTTTCTTATTTTCCTTAAAACTGGTGCGCAGTTTATTTCATTGAATATATTTTATTATTTAAAATAATAAATTATAAATATTTTAACACTAAATTATATAAAGGCTATCGAGGCGGTCGTGACACAGGCAGATAACTGTAAACGACGGTTGTGCATTCGATTCCGATTTTGGGGATTGAATTGGTTTCATTTCATCGCCATGTCTTTGCTCTCATTTAAGGGGAACCAACCCTAACTCCCCAAACCCAACGTAAACCGAGGCCGTCGAGCCGCAGTACCACAACCGTGTGACAATCGGAACATAAACACGAGGATTGTGGGTTCGATTCCCACTCGGAGAAACTCGGATTCTTGTTTTGTCGGAAACAGTGACGCTTAAGACAAACGGATAAAATATGTTCTATTAATAGTTAATATATCCAAGATAATGAAGAAAGGAGTAATGTCGCCTAAAACCGTTTTGTAATTGCTTTCTAAACTTAAATTTAGTATATCAATACTCGAGGGTAACTATCGTACTTTGATTAGACTGTGCAGTTTTGGTCTTTGACCGCTTTTTATGTTGTAGGTATTATTATAGGTTATGACACTATTCTTAACTATTTCTTTGAAAACGATCAATAGTTTCTAAAATGCTATTTAAACTAATAAGCAATTAATTAATTTATTTCTTTTGCCAATTTACTATAGAGCTATATTTGAAATAGACATAGGTGAACCTTGCTCTCGGGTCCTGTACTAAACTTATATTAGGTGTGTAAGATTTTACATTTTATAAAATGAATGGTTTTTATAGCATTTTTGGGTAGTCGTGGCTAAGTGGCACCTCGAGTGACTGTCGACGCGATAGTTGCGGGTTCAATTCACACTATGGGAATTGAGTTATTTTCATTAGCCAACTCAGGTAACAAAAAAAATCTATAAATTTACACTAGATTCCCTCTGCCTACCCTGCAAACACTGCTACTACAGCGTGAAGATAAAAAAATAAGTTTTTATTAAAAAAAGTGATAATATCTATATCTTTTAGCTTCGCGCAGCACTGTCACATTGAAACAATGTAATATATGTTTTTTACTACATTTATAGGAGTATCGTCTCGTATATTTTGATATACGAGATACGAGAATTTTGATTGTCAGAAATAAATAAGAAAAAAAGAAATAAAAACTATTAATAATAAACAGGATCAATTGCTTTTTTTATTATTTGTAAATATTAAATAAATATATACTAGGTATAATAAATATAAAAATGATTCATACCCTTAAATTTAATTTGGATATTTGATATTTATGAATAGGAAAAAACAGTAATTACGTAATGAGTGAGTGAGTAGGATCTGTATCTGCCTCACACTGTGCTTACATTGGAGTATCTAGAGATATTTTCTCGGGGGTCGAAACTTTAGTTTCGTAGTGATCTTTTTGTGAACTAAAATTGTAGGGTTTGCACTAGACTCTTCTGGGTGGCCAAACGACCAATATTTAAAAAAAAAATATTTTGGAAATATATAATAATTTAGTAGTAGGAAAGAAATTGTGAAAAGACATAATTCTGAATGTAACTACAGGTAATAGGAATATGAAGTTTCTCGAGTGTTATTGTTTCTCGATAGTAATGTGCGAGGTTAAATTACGCTATTTTATTCCAACACACATTTTTGCGGCGGGAAGCCGAAAGCGGAAAGCGGAGAACAAATCTACTTACTACTTAGTTCTTTACCTAACCTACCTATAAAAACTTTACCTATAAAAACCTAAAAAAAATATAGGCTATGTTTTATTTTAGGTCACTCTAGTTAGACTAGTTAGAAATTGAATTTCACACATTTGTATTAATTGTATCATCATGAAATGTGGCAGTTATACATAGATTAGGTGGTAAAACAATAATATGGTACCAAAGAGCTGATCTGATGATGAAGCTAGGACCTGAATAGTGGAACTCTTCAGAGACTATTAGGGAACTTTTTTATGTATGTTGTATTCTACAGCACTTGTAACACTTAGTGTAAATAGCGTATGAGCGTAAGTGTAATGTAATTTTTTTTTAGTTTCTTTATTAGCTGGTTTAACAAACTTTAAAAATGTATTTTTCAGTGGAGCCGGCAGTGCCTACGACGACGACGGCAGTGAAGATGCGCGCTCTAGCCGCACTCTACCCGACAAAAAGTAAGTATTTTGACTAGAATAATAATTATAGTAAGTCGTCTTTTTATAACTTTTAAAGTCTTTAGGGGTAATAAAGTGAAAAAAAAATATGTTAAGACCGTTCCTCTTGTTAAATTAATTTTAACTTTTACTAAATGTCAGCTTTCTTTTTCATCTAAAAATGTATCTTTACTATATTTGATGTTATATGAAGTACTTTAACAAATCCATTAAAATGTAAATGAAAATGATGATGATGATGAAAAAGCACTAAATGATTAAAAATGTAATAATAATATCCATACAAGTATTTGAGTATTAAATATTTGTACAGGTTCCCACAGTCGTGCTAATTAAGAGCAAACATTGTAATAGCTGTATCGAAGCGGCGGAATGTAAATGTCAAGTTAGGTGCATTTGGCTTAAATGATATAAATAATTTTTTGATAGTATCAAAGGGACGTGAATTCCAATTTTGCTTCATACAATTTTTGTATGAATTTTTAATAAACATTAATACCTGTAAAAGAAAAATATTTTAAATCGATTTGAAAAATATCTACGGCAGACAAAAGAGAATTAATTGTCTTAGCGCTAAGTTTCCTCTGCCGGCCATCTAATACAGCGTGAAACTGAAAACAAAAAATAACAATCTTTTCTTATAACTACAGGCAAAACCACAGCGAAATTGAAAAACGTAGACGAGATAAAATGAACACCTATATATCTGAACTAAGCGCGATAGTACCAATGTGTGGAGCGATGGCCAGAAAACTAGACAAACTCACAGTCCTCCGTATGGCAGTTCAGCACTTACGATCGATCAGAGGGGCCCTGTCAGCAGGCCCTCTCACTGCAAGGCCGAGGCCCTCGTTCCTGTCAGAAAGAGAGTTAAACGCCCTCGTCCTGCAAGCAGCTCGCGATTGCTTTCTGATGGTCGTGGGTTGCGATCGGGGGAGGTTGCTTTATGTTAGCGCTTCGGTTACTAAGTTGCTGCATTACGATCAAGTAAGCATAATATATTATAATTGTATCCTTTTTTGCCGTTTGCGACTTACAGAACTTGCATAATATCGCTGATATCACTAAATACTAAATAATTAAGAAACATTTAAAAGCTTCAAGCTGTATCGCTAGCGGGGTAGTCTGAAAGAATGGAGCGACAAACGCTGCGGTCTCTACATACCTCTTTCGTCTCCTCCACTGTCACCAGCCTGGGTCCCCATGCTTTTTACGTGACTTTCCTCCAGTATTTTTGTTACTATATTTCGGAAGGTCAACCGAGGTCTCCCCCTACCTCTACTACTTTTAAATATTTTCTATAATAATAGAGAAACCGTTCCATCATTACTGTGTCAAATTAAATTGTAATATTAGGTGGTCAGTGGAAAATAGCGAACGAAAGAATCTACACATTTATTTTATTTAAAAAATATATGAGGCCAGTCGTGGTGCCGGGGCACAAGCATGCGAATGTAAACGCGACAGCGACGAAATGCACCCTCTAGTAACGAGGTAAAAGCGCGGCGTTGAGTTCCGCCGTTTAACACGCGGATCTCCAGGATTCGGCGGAAAGAAGGGTATTGAAGTGTCCTAACTCTAGCCTGTACACTGATAAATGCGGGATTCAGTGCAAAACTAAAAAAAGTGGATAAATATGTAATAATGTAATTTCATGTTTTATTAATTTTTAATTTTAATTATTTACAGTCAGAACTTCTTGGTCAAAGTTTATTCGACATCCTACATCCGAAAGACGTCGCCAAAGTGAAGGAACAACTGTCTTCGTCTGATCTAAGTCCACGCGAACGATTGATTGATGCTAAAAGTGAGTTATTTCTTTAATAAATTCATTGTGGGTTCGCTTCGGACTCGAGGAAATGAAATATTTAATATCTTAATTTCCTCGCTCTGGTGAAGAGCCAAAACGCTACGTTGAGTTCCATAACTTAACACCCAAGGAAATGTCTTGAACTGTCTTAACACGAGGAATGTCTTATGTCTTGATATCCTCTGCATATCCTGTTTAATGCGGAATGCAGTGTGAAGTTAAAAATTCTTTGAACGAGCTATTTATTTTCATAACGTTACATATTTTCAGCAATGCTACCTGTTAAAACTGATGTAGTTACGGGTGCTTCAAGGCTGTGCCCAGGGGCCCGGAGATCTTTCTTCTGTCGTATCAAGTGTAGATTATCATCAGATAGTGCTAACCATAATGCTATTCAACAGCCAACAAATGAAGTAAAAGAGGAGAACGAACCAAATGCTAAGTTGAGGAAGAAGCAGGCGAACGAGAAGAAATATTGTGTGGTACAGTGTACAGGTCAGTCATCTCATGTCTAGTCACCGTCATTGAGGGACGCTCTGTTCCCTTCATACAACTCCAATTTTAGATTACTGAAACTTTTTTAACTCATGTTGCTTAGCTATAACATAATTGTATTATACCCACTATTTATCTATATTTTAAATTCTTAATTCCTAGGTTACCTAAAATCGTGGGCACCAGCGGACATGTCAGACACAACGGACACTAGCGTCGACGACGACGCCTGCAATATGTCATGTCTAGTCGCGGTCGGTAGAGCGCTCTCGGACATCTCGCCGCAGACACCCGCGGTGTATACGCGACACTTGCAATATATATCTAGGCATGCTACCGATGGGAAGTTCTTGTTTGTTGATCAGAGGTAGGTTGCAGTTGAATTTTCTTTATGAAAATCTATTTTTTTTACTAATTGTATTGTATATAAAGAAGTTGTGTTTGTTTTTCGATTAGGTTAGAGTGTGTTTTTGTGCAGGAATTTATACTTGAGTTATTATACAAAGTCGATATTATACAAAATACTTATAATTTTTTTTATGTTTAAAAAAAGATATCTATATTTTTTTCAAGTAATAAAATGTGGCGTAGTTAAGTAATCAAAGTGTAGCAATAGTTGTAAATTTGAATTTTGAAAACTAAATATACTTAATTTATATTAATTATATCTTTTCCCAATTTGATTGCATAATATATGATAATGTTTTATACCAAATAATTAATCAACAAACGAATTAAATATTATTTATTCAATTAAGCCTTTAGAAGCACAGAAATGTCATTAGTGCCAGTCAGGAAGCTCAAACGTATATCTTAACACAATAAATGCTCTTTCAGAGTAACCCTGGCTCTAGGATTCCTCCCACAAGAGCTACTCGGCACCAGTCTCTATGAATACGTAAGTGCACCGGAACTCGGTGCAGTGGCGAGGACTCACAAGGCAGCTCTTTTACGGAGGGCAGCTCTCCGCACTCCGCCGTACTGCTTCAGGAGGAAAGATGGTTCTTATGTACGGATGGAGACACATTTCAAGCCTTTTAGGTAAGAAATCGCTTGCTTTTGAGGGTTGTTTAGAATTTAGGTTTAGGAGGAAACTGAAAAGTACTGAAAAATTGTTTCTAATGCATTTCAAGTACGAAATTGAGGGAACATTGATACATTTGGTTTCTTTCTCGTATTTATTTGACTGATTATCTGAATAGGAGAGATAAATGGAAATATATGGAATAATTAGGAAATGTCACCTGTCCTAAACTCTAAAGCTCAAGTCCATCGGCTTGTCTATAAATCTGTATTTGTTTAATTACACATAGTACTACACTGAAAAATAAGATTGAATCAATAACAAATGCTGGTTCAAATTCAAACATTTCATTCGTAACGGGGTTGTTTTTGCTTTAACAGAAATCCCTGGACAAAAGACGTGGAGTGTCTTGTGGCTAACAACACAGTGGTGACCGACGATCAAGCGCAACCGCCGCTGGACGACTGTCAACATTTCGATATGTATAAACAAAGTGTGTATTTAAACTATTATATTTTGTGCCATTTTGTATTTGCAGACAGAACTTAACGCCGTTGATTGTATTGTTTGTTGTATGCAGTGGAAATGGTGATTCAGTCTGCAAATGTTCTATATTATATTTTTTAGGCCGTCGCGGCACAGTGGCGGAAGCATAACTAAAACTTGACGGTTGTGGGTTAGATTCCCACTGGGGAAAATTCATTATTTTATATTTTCCTTTCCTCGCTCTGGTAAAAAGAGAAAGCGCAGCGTTCAGTTCCGCCACTCAATATACAATGTCTCGAAATTTCGATGGAAAGTGTGGAACAGAGTGACTAGATTGCCCTGCTATACACGGGATAAGAAATGCCAGGCAAAAAAGGTTTAAAAGTGATAGGTCGTTTTTTAAAATTATAAATATGTATATTAGATTAAACAGTTTTTATTTCTCTCAATAAACACATAATATAGTATTAAAAAACTTATAGGGTGTCGTGGCCCAGAGGCACAAGGGTCTGACTGTAACGCGACGGTTGTGGGTTCGATCCCCACTCGAGGAAATAAATTTATATTTTCATTTCTTCGCTCTGGTGTATGGCGTCAAAGCGCGGCATTGAGTCCCGCCACTCAACACGCAATGTCTCCAAAATTCGGCGGAAAGTGGAGAACGAAGTGTCTTAACATTAGGTTCCCTCTGCCTACCCTGTTGAACATCTATTTCTACTTAGTTTATCTCTATTTAAAAAAAATGGAAACAAAAACCCGCCCGCCATGCACAACTTTGTCCGCAGACGGGCCTCTACGCGATACTGCAATTTCAGAAGCGGACATCGAAATACAAAGGCTTATAGATTCACAAATCGGTTCGCATAAAATTGGTTCAACTATTGCCGAAGAAGCCCTAAGGAGATCATCGTCGGAATTTTCTCCCGATTTACCCGCGGACTTATTGCAAGATGCTGTTTTTAATCAACAGGTATTATTATATTTATATAAATTTTGAATTTATTTTTAAATGTTGGGCTATAGCAGAAATTGTTTTAATAATAAAATAATCTTTCCAGGCATCGCTCGTCGACAACATCCTAGGCGTGGATATCCCCAATTACAACAATCATGTCCGTAACAATGTCCCTCTAAGCTCCGCCGGGGGAGAAAATTCCCCTCCCCCGGAATCGAACGGGATATCCCCTACGCCCCCTTCCACTTCCCCCCCATTACCGCCCTTGGGCCTAGATGGCAATGGCGAAGCCGCAATGGCAGTTATAATGAGTCTTCTCGAAGCCGATGCAGGTTTGGGAGGGCCAGTCAATTTTTCAGGATTGCCGTGGCCGCTGCCATAGATATGGAATATCTGTTAAGGTTCCTTATTATTATTTTTTTTAGGCAGAGGGAACCTAGTGTTAGGCCACTCCGTTCCCCAATTTCCGCAGAATTTTCGGGGCATTGCGTGTTGAGTGGCGGAACTCAACGCCGCGCTATGCCTATTAACAGAAATTTCGGTATTTACCCCTGACTTTTTGGTTGGTTTTTTTCGGACTTTTTTATATGTAAGCCAGTCTCAGCAGGGTATGGGATAAGGAGAAGTTACGGTTTTTTTTTGTATATTATTTTGTATAATTTACATATTTATGTTATGTAATTATTATATTTATTTCATAGTTTGTAAGAATCAGTTATAATTGTACTTGTGTATTATAATATACTTCTTCTTTAAATGATTAAAAGGTTTAGATAGATGATTTGTCTTAATAAGCTTTTATCAGAGTCTGTCAGCCCTGTCACTGAGTAATCGCTGATTAAACTGATATTTTTTAATGATTCTTTGTTTATGCCAAATTTACATCATATAAATGAAACTTTTTTTTTAGTTAAAATACTTTCTTTTAATATAATTATAGTATGCTATAATAATATCATTTCCATATTTAACCATCCCTCCGAAGGAAATGCTCAGTTTTAAGCTGGTAATGGAAAATATTATTGAACTAAATTCGTGTTTCATATTCACAGCTATATATATATAACATGTCAAAAAATATCACTTTTAGTTCAAAAATGGCTTCCTTTTTTGAACCAAAAATAGTATTGTTTTTTTATTTTTTTATTTAAAACTATATTTATATCTTGTACGTGCGTATGCACGCATACATATGTTTTAGGATAACAGTAGTTTTGATGTCAATTTGATGTTAAAGTCAATTTTAGTAGTAGTTTAATCTATACATATAATAAGAGAGTAAAATATGGTCGTATTTTTTAATTCAAAACTATTAAAAATTCTCATAGAAATTTCGATAATGTAGAAAAAAAACATATTAGAAGTCATTATAGTTGTCAGTCGATTCTGTTTATTAAATGAATAATCATGTAGTTAAAGCAGGCCGTGGGCGGACCTCTTGTCTAAAATAAATGGACTATTTACTTCTAAATATTTATAATATAACTTATCTATAACTTTTTATAATAATTATTTGATCGGGGCCTTAATTGTACCCAAGAGTTATAAAAAAATAAGAAAAAATATATAAAATTGATGAAAATAAAAAATATCATACTGTTTATTATAATATACGAGATAATAAAGTACAATAACAAATATTTTTGACCTACATTTTAAATGGTCCCAAAAATTATCTTAATATAAAATTCGTTATACTAATAATAATGTTATTTAGAATACCAATTATTATAAAAATCTGTGATTCATCACTTTCTTTTTCACTTTTGCCAATTCAAGAGAACTCAACGCCGCCCTTTATTAAAGTAAATTCAAATATTAACGGCAATCGATCTTATTATCATCGCGTGTAGGTACTCTTGTACTCGTGTAGATGTTTCATTAGATGGTTTCTATAAATGTTATTGTAAATATTTACTTCATATATTTATAAAACTGTCCATTAAAATAGTATATTCGGAGTTTTTTTCCAAAAAATTAAGAATAACTTTGGAAAATAATAAAAAAATATATTACTTTCCTTTTTGTAATATAAATATATACATATATTCTTTATACATTTTTTAATAAAACTTTTAAATAAAAGCTCGGATCGGGAAAGTTCTTAATAAATGGGTAAAAAAATATTATATTATATACATAATACGTATAAATAAGGAATTAACCTAAGTTATTTAGGCAAAAATAGTTGAGCTTAAATTGTTCAGAAAATACTTTTTTGGGTCAGTTTAAACTCAATGTCTAGTTATAATATATTGTAAATATTCTTCTAACTTTTAGTATCAAATAATATTTCTACAATGTATAAGAGTGATTTCTTAATATGATAAGGAATATATATATATATATATATATATATATATATATATATAATCTATATAACTGTGTTTTTAAAGAAAAATACTTAAGTAGTCAATTCTGTTTATTAAATGAATAATCATGTACTTCATGCAGGCGAAGCCGCGGGTGGGCCGTTAGTAGTTGAATAATTCTAGAGATTATATTAACATTTTGTATTTTTTTTAGTTTAGTTTAATCAGTATTCATATATATTTTCTATAATTTCCAAAAAAAAATAATCGAATGACTAGTTATTCTAGTTTTCATATTACCCCACTTTTATAGGCATTTTTAAAATAAATTTTAATGTTTTTCAAAACCTTATATATGCCTTTTTTCTTTAGAAACACAGAATTTGAGTCAATTTTTAATTGACCATGCGAGGTCTCTGGAACTCCGAATTTATTTTCAATACATGTAATAATAACACTATCTGTATCTATGTTGTAAGAAAAACTATTAATAAGTGAAAAAAAGCTTTGTTTTTTTGAATAAATTTAAGTCTTCGGTTGGTTGTTCAAAAGTCGTATTTTTTTAATAATTTATTTGGAATTGATTTTTGTTTAGATACTAAAAATGTTTAATGTTGATGTTAATGTTTAAATTCTTACAAAAAGGTTTTTTTAAGGTTTATTACAATTTACATTTTATTTAAAAGGTTACTTTTATTATTAGTATTAAGATTCAAACAAAAGACAAAAATCAAAATTATGCATTATTTCAATGTCTTTTTTATATTAAAATACTTTTTTATTTACGACTTAAAAACGACTGCAATGAAGTAATGCTTATTGAACAGGTATTTCTAATATATTTTCTTGTAATTAGTCTTGTATTCACATTTTGAAGTAGAATGTTCTTAGAGTATTTAATTAATGATTATTTTTTTGTATTGGGCCAAACAACTGTTCTTGTTAATTAAACCAAAAAAATATATTTCAGAAACAATTTTAGTATTTTTTTTATTTTAAATTTCAACGAAATTTCACTTCTTTCAGACAAATTTCAGCATCAAAATTGTAAATATATTTTCGCAGCTATAATGGCTTGGGCTTCAAATCCTTGACTATGACCATCTTAAATAAGTTATTATTTTATATACATTAGCAAATATTATAAGTTAATTATTATGATTATACAAATAAGAAGTGATATATTTTTCTTACTTTAATTTTTTTTGAGATTTTATTACAAATGTTATAAATTGTATTTTTTTGGATTTGAATTTAATTGTTTGTTATTTTGTAATTGTTTGATTTAGTTGTTATTGTTAGAAAATTGTATTCATTTAAATATTTTTGTACCTTAATTTGTTAGTAGTTAAAAAGCTAGATTCTAAATTATAAGTATGATTTATTGTTATAAGGATGTGGGTTTTAGCTTTATTTATAAAATTCAGTATAAGGAATTAAATAATTATTTTTTATAAAACCTTACATTTTCACTAAGCAATCCTAAGAAAATTTGCTTATGATGATTTTTTTGTTATACTTTTTTAGGAGAAATTAGTAGGAAATATTACTTTTTAATAATAAAAAAATATTTTTTAAGGTCAATTTCATATATTTGCTATGATATTGGCAAAACACTTTTATAACACACAAAAAATCACAACCAATAAAGTTTTCACACATTAAATTTTAAACATTATTTTAAAAAATATATTGAATTTTACGTTTTAAACCAATTATATCAATAATACTTATAACATATTAATGAAACAATGCGCTTACTACGGAGCTAGCGAAACATAAGATTTAACAAATTAAGATATAGAATGTGATTTTTTTTATTAAATACGAATTTAATTTAATGTTGATTCTTAAACATCACAATTTTAGGGATCATGTCGGTGTAAAGCTATGTTGTTTTGCTCCATTTTTTGACAAATAATTTAAAAATATGATTTAGAAGAAAAAGTACATTTCTTTAAAATTGTCTGAAATAAAAAAATAACTTACTTATTAATTTGGTTTGAAACTTAGGCATATGATTTTTTTAAAATAAATACTGAAATCTGTTATATAGGCTATATTTATGCCTACTTTTGCTTATAAGTCTACGATATACAGGTTGTCCCAGGAGTCAACGATAAAACGAAACCAGGTGATAGACCAAGTCATGACAGTTA
>FASU01000560.1:16483-26579 GCA_001486225.1 Heliconius pardalinus sergestus | reverse complement strand
CTCACAACCGTCGCGTTACTGTTCACACCCTTTAAACGCTGTGCCACGACTAAATTGAGAGATAATTAAAATAATAAATTATAGAATTTAAAAAAGTTTTCCGTTTTCACCTTTCCAGACATGACGAGTTAATTAATGGTAATAGAATTATATTAATGAATATAATATAATGTCAGGTGTCCGTGTCGGCGGCGTACTGGGTGGTGAATCGCACGGGGCTGCCGCTGGTGGTGCGCGCGGAGGGTGGCGGCGGCGGCGATGCTGCGGCGGCGGGGCAGTTCGCGGAGCATGAGGTGGCGCGCATGGTGGCGCCGCTACCCTTCGCCTTCGCCGACGGCGATGGGCCCACAGTCAGCGCGCGCCTCGGCACTGCGCTCGCGCCCAATGCCGAGGTGGCTACACCACACCATTATACACTTACTTATACGACAAAACGGGCTATTGAAGTATCCCGATGTGTACTTAATGTATTTATAAGCTATAAAAAATACAAAATTGTTATACAATGGAATTAAACAAAAATTGCTTATTACTAAAGCTATCACAATTATATAGTTGAGTTCAGTTCTGTCAGAATAATTCAATTCAATATAATTCATAAAAATATGCATTTTTTTATCAATGTTTTCTTATATATAACGTATCACGTAGAACTATCGTCCTCGACTTTACAGACAGTCAATTTTTACCCTACTTAGCAGACAAGTCTAGAAAAAAAAATTGAGTATCCCTAGGAAATTTAAATTATTCTGTTTAATTCTCTTCTTCTAGGTCTTATTACAAAAAAATAACATTAACATTTTCTTATTCCATTTACAGTGGTGTTCCCCATTCGGTCTCGGGCCGGGTGTAACAGTAAAGCGTCTTCAAACAGGTCCCACCAGCGCAGGTGGCGTGGCGGGTGAGGAACGCGCGTACGCAATAGGCGTGGCGGTGCGCGCGGGGCGCGGCCGGTACCGAAGGACTAACATAGTTACATTGACTCCAAGATATCAATTGCATAATAATACGGATCATTGTTTGCAGTTTGCTCAGAAATGTACTGCTACTACTTTGGTTGGTTTTATTTTTTGTGTATTAACTGTTATTCATGTAAGAAAATTGTAGAATTTAAAGACGATACGTTGCGTATAAATGGTTGCTTGATAGTTAAAACTTTTATTGATTCATTCGTTATTATTTGTAAGACAAGAGATATTCTTGTCGCTAGCACGATTTATATAAATATGTTTCATAATTACGTTACTTAAAAATCTCTGTATCCTCCCTCACTTCGAATTTAATTTTTTATCTTTAGAAATTTCAATTATGGCTTTGTATTGTATTAAGTTATGCTAGTAGGGAACAGTGTATCTTAAACCTAACTTCCCTCTGCAGTACGGTCAAGTAGTACGGTCCATGAATCGTGGCCGCCCATAGGGCTAACGGCTCGCGGAACCTTTGCATATTGTTATACTTCTTATACATTGTATTTTATTATATGTTGAATAGTTAAAGTAAACATTTGTAACTAGAACGATCCAGGCGCAGTAGCAACGCACGTATCAGCAGTTGCGGGCTGCTATCTACCATGGCACTGGGCGCGCTGGGACCGCGACCAGCTGCTGTGTGTGCGTGTGTTAGCATCTGAGTCTTCCTCGGACTTGACCACCACCACTGGGCCGCGCCCTCTTACTGCGTGGTCGGGTGGCTTCAGGATTGACACGCCACGGAGTTTGCATATAGCTTGCAGGTTACACTTATTTGGATTGTTATTGTCTTTTTTATTTTTCTTACAGCTTCAATATATATATTCTAGGGAATCTTGTGTTAAGTACACTCCGTTCACCATGCACATAAAAATTTTTGTTTTGAGTGTTGAGCGGCGTAACTAAACGCGACGCTTTGTAGTTTTATCAGAGCGAGGAAATGAAAATAATTCATTCCCCCAATAGAAAATCATACCCAAAACTGTCGATTTACAATTATACTTTTTTGTGTATAGTAGTGTTGTGTTGAGTGGAAGATCTGAACGCCGTGCTTTGCCTTATAACCTTGTACCAGAGCGAGAGAATAAAAAGTGGGAATTGAACCTACAATCTGTCGCGTTTACAGTCGCACGCTTGTATCTCATGGACGTTTTTAACTAAATAGTATAACAAAAAAATCCATCGAATCCATCCATCTAATTGTAATAACGTATTGTGGTGTGTATTTGTGTATATTGTGTGTTCACAGAGAAACTGGCGGATCATACCGCATCCTACGAGTAGAGGTAGTATCACAAGGCGCTGCATTACTGGTAGTACTAAGTTCAGCCACGGGTGCACCACCACCACTGCGCATAGATAATTTCGCGCCAGTCGCCATCATGTTCCACCAGGTCGGCTGTATTGAGGAGTGCGTGGTGGGAGCTGGTGGCAGGGCTCGCTGGGCGCTACCGGAGCCCGAGGGGACTTCGGCTATTGCACTACGGGCACCCGGTGGACCGAGACTTGTAGTGCCCTTGAATGCGTTACATGCTGCGCCGCAAACGCTGTTATATCAGAACTTTATATATGTTGCATTTGCTGCTACTGCACCTGAACAGTCATCCAGGTATGTCCTAACTAAGTCTGTTAAAAATGTATATTTAATAGAGTTTTGATCATAATGGAATTTTAAATTGTTTTATAGTAATAAGCAGGCAGGGACGGGTGCTGAGGATGAAGGAATCTTGGTGTTGGAAGTTCCTTTAGGCTCTACGCGTGTGCAATTAGCGCGCAAGCGATATGGCGATAGGTATAGAAACAAAATATTATTTTAGTAATATAGTTTAAATTTCTTTCGATGTTTTTTTATTTGAGTTATGTATGCTTTTCAAAATAGGTCACAGCTTTGGCGCCGTGGACCTAATGACCAACTCATTCACGAAGGTAGCTCGCCGCCGCAGCCCACTGACGCCCTTTCGGAAGAAAATACGTTGACACCCCACTCAATGGTATCTTTAAAATACATAGATATAAATTAAATAATAGAATTGATAAAAAATAGTGGATAATTTTTCAACAGATGGCGCTGTTTAGGCCTTTTTTTACTATTCATATTTTGTAAAAACCATTTAATGTTATTTGTTATTTGTAAAAAGTAAAAGAAACTATTGCCTTAATCGAGTCTTTATTACGATTTTTTTTTATTTATATTTTTTACATTAATATATCAATTCGAGAGGAAAATAGTTTAATGTAAGAAAAGTCTAATCTGTGCATCCTTCATCGATTTATTTATTTTTGGCTCTTTACAGGTATTAGACATAGAAGAAGCAGCGCCCCGTCCTGGTCGTGCGGCGGCGCTGGTCCTACGTCGCGCGGACCCGCGCCGCGCCTCCACGCAGGCGTGGCGACTCGTGGCACCCGCCCACAGCCCCCACGCTCCACACACCGCGCCCCGCACGCGCATGGCCTGTGCGCACGCTAATCTGTGCGTGCAACCTGAGAATGGACTTATGGGATTGGCTCCTGGTTGGTTTTATTCTTATTTTATATTTATAATTAGCAGTGCGAATCCTTAAATTTTTTGAACTCGTTACTTGTGAAAGAGTATTAGTAGTTACCAGTAACTATTAAAATTAATTAGGTCCCCAGGTTTCCAAGTTTCCTCTCCCTACCTTAGAAATATGTAAAACATAGAATATCTAACCTAACAAGCCTGGTTAAAAATCTTTTATATTCTGGAATGCAATGATGACCAATAATGCAAAAGCAAAGTGTTTTTGTTTTGTCTATCATCTGATACCGCCGCACACGCCTCATTCCGAAATGGAGTTGTAGGTATTGGCGGCAAAATTTATTTAACCTCAAAATTTATTTAAGTGGTATTTTTGTAGTAGTATCTGTTTACGTTATTGGTATCTATGCTGTATTGGTGCTATGTGTATTGGTATATGGGTTACTGCGTCACACGAAATACAGGCATGGATAAACATCGTGAAACGGAAAAAAATTCTACGCCTAAACTGTTGAAGTATCTTGATTATTTTCTTTAGGCATAGGTTTGAAATATTTTACCCTATATGCTGTTCCCGTAAAATGAGCACTGACGCTTCCCACCTGTATAATCAACCAACATCATTCATAAAATTAAAATATTAATTTAATGCTATATTTTTATGTTTATAGGTGGTCGCGTGGTGCTGGGGTTGCCTGGTAGCAACGTGGGTGGTGGTGCGGTGCCGCCGGAGCAGGCGGTGTGGTGGCGCACGCTGCGACCCGGCTCCGGCCGCCTCGCCGTCACACTGTGCGCCGACGGGCCCACGCGCCGCGTGCGCATACAGGACTACGCGGACGCGGTAAGTATTGTTAAGTTAATATGCAACATACAGGACACTAAAAACAAAAATAATATCGTCATTTAGGCCTACAAGTGTCACTAGTGCTGCTATCGTTGCCGCTGTTTTGATATTCAATTATATCATTAACATTTGACATGTACAGGACAAGAAAACAGTAGACCGCACTGACGATGACGACAGCACAGAGGGCACACCGGACGAGGGTAGTTCTCGTGAGTGGGGTCTGCAGGTGTCGCTAGTGGGGCTGTCGGTGTCGCTGGTAGCGCGCTGGCCACCCGCCGAGCTGCTGTACGCGCACTTTGCGCACGTGCGTCTGACGGCGGCTAGGGCGCACGCGCACGCGCATCTCGCACTGTCGGTTGATTCTATGCAGTGGGATAATCAGGTATGTATTGTATATTGAAAATATATAAACGATTTAGTCAATGTATGAATGTGACAAAGTTAATTTGATTTTCATTTATTATTTTAATTATATAAATACATATTACGAAATACGCTACCAGAGCAAAGAAATTAATATATTAAATAATTTATTCCCTCCAGTGGAAATCGTACCCAAACTGATGCGCTGCAAAGTAACCACCTTTCCAATAAAAAAAAATATATAAAACAAATCTTTAGTAACGTAAACGCCTAATAGTGATTTTTCTCTTTTTCCATCAGTTACCCAACACTCCAAGCCCCGTATTACTATACTGCCTGGGCGAAAGCGGCAGTATTCCCGCCCTACATGTGTCATTAGAGGTGACACGTGCCCCACCGCGGTACAACGCCGTGTACTTTAATCACTTTGTGGTGGCACTGCGTCCTATTGCTGTTAGATTGGATGAGAGGTTTGTCAATATGCTTATGATAAAATATGTAAAGGTATATGAGTTGAGTCAAAAGTTAAGTCATTAGGCAAAATTTAGGGACGGAGGAACGGAGTGTCACATTTCATAGATAGGCAAAGGAAAGGAATTATATGTGAGATAAAGTAGTAACAACAGTATATACGTAGTAACGGCCTCTTTGACTATTACATTCGGTTCCTTATCATCTATAAGGATTTTTTTTAATTCATTGCAAATGGTATGTCTAAAATAATGTACCATAATCGTTGTACCTCTAATATATGATTTTTTTAACTACAGATTAATCCTCCTGGTGTGGTCGTGGGTGGAAGGCGGCGCGGGCGCGACGGACGCAGAGGAGGCGGACGAGGCGGAGTACGAGACGCGGCGTGTGCTGCACGAGCTCACGGCGCTCAACGCCACACGGTACTACGTGGCGCTCATCAAGATTATTCCGAGCCAGGTATACATATATTACATACCACTTTACGGAGCTGCTAATATTCATTGATTGATTCCTCACGGCGACAAAAAGCATGAAATCGCATATTTCATTCGTTACTTTTTAATGCATATTTTTATAAGATTCCATTATAAATTTAAGCGATAAAGAAAGTGCGATCACAGAATTAGATACTTTTTCATCATCACTGGGGACATTATGTTGTATAAGCAAACTTAATAAATATGTTGAAGTGTTGCTAATTAAGAAAGTATGATAAAAACTCTTATCATACTTCTTTAATTATGAAACTTTAATTATTATGGTAATAATAAAATGTAAAGTTTATCATATTAAGCCAAACCTTATATTTTATTATTAAGATAAAAATTTAAATTTAATTATCTAATATACATTTGTGTATGTTTTAGATACGACTATCAATGTTTACGGCAAACAAATTAGAAAGCGAGTTAAGTGCTCTTAAACGTCGCTTGGGACTGACGTTCATTCGCTTTGAGGATGCGGCGGTGGAATTAGAACCGTTTGTACGCGCACACGTGTTCGATACTGCGGCTTCGCTCGCAAGACATCTATTACAACACTTTAAAGATGTAAGTATAAGATATCATTTTTTTTTCAGCTTCCCGTTGCATCCCACATGTAGTAGACAGAGGAAGCTTTGTGCTAATACACTTAATTTCCCACTTTTGTCGAATGGCGGAACACAACGCCGCGTTTCGCCGTTAACAGAGCGAAGAAATGAAAAAAATATTGTATGAACTTTAGTTTAGTTATTTACGTAAAACAGGTATTTTAACTTTTATTTAAATTTTCAATTTTATAACTCGTCCGAGATGGTTAATTTAATCTATACTCGATTCACTTTGATTGTTTTTTTTATTTAAATTTAATATTTTTTAAATACTTGACATGTAAAAACGCCTAAAAGCCAACTTCTTCTCAAACTTTATGCATATTTTAATAGTATAAAAATAAATTACATACTGAAATTATGACGAGTGAACACTTTATATTAAAATATTTTGTCATCCGTCAGATTATATTCGCCAATTTCAGTTTTTCATTGAATTTACATGATTCCGTTGTTACTTTTGTTGTTTTTATTAATAAAAACTTTAACAGTAGAAGCTTGGCAAAGATGCATTGACCATGGGATAAAAGATGAGCAAAAGATGCAAAAAATGTATCATATAGCAGATAGGTAGGTAGGTAGGACCGTTTCGTCAGTAATGGTTCAGAAACAATTTTTTTTGTCTACATTTTGTCTCATGCTATAATGAATCGAGTATAGGTGGAATTTTAAGTATACAACATTATCATGTTGGTTTTTCATTATGGTATAGAATACAGATAGTCAATAAATTATTATTCTATATCTCAAAATCTACCTAGTTTAATCTAGATAGATTCTAATATTTTTAAATGTAGACACTTGGTTCGCCTATATGATTCATTTTTCATTTAAATTTCTAAAAAAACAACATTTTAAGTAACATTCCTAATTATGCTTAAGGAGCTAAAATGGCAAGCGGCAAAGATCCTGGGCTCGGTAGACTTTTTGGGCAACCCGCTGGGTTTTGTCGCAGACGTGTCGGAGGGCGTGTCCGGTCTGCTGCTGGAGGGCAACGTGGGGGCATTGCTCAAGAATGTTACACATGGCATTTCTAATTCTGCTGCTAAAGTTTCTGGTATGGTACAAACTTTTTTTATAGTAGGTATATATTGTATATTTGTGGCTAGTTTTTTAATATTAAGTAGAATATGTAAAAATAATTTTATTTGAGATAATAGTTATATGGTTTTTTTGTAATTTTGATCATCGAAAAAAAAACTTAAAACCGGTGTGGCGTACCGGCACAGCGTAATCTCAATGATTGTGTCTATATTATGTGACATGTTTTATTTTGCAGAAACATTAGGTGATGGTTTGGAGCGTGTAGTGGGTGATGAGGCACACGAGGAAACACGCCGTCGTATACGTTCTGCTGCCGCTGGTGCACATATCGCGGCGGGATTCCGTGGACTGGGACTTGGCATACTTGGTACGTTCATACACTCTATATAGGGTGGAAGAGTCTGCCCTCCTTTTACGGAAGCAGCATATAAAAATATTTCAAACTCATACCTAAAATAAATAATTAAGATATGTCATCAATTTAGAAGTAGGATTTTTTTTTTCATTGCACGATATTTATCCATTCTGGTTTACGTGTGACGTAGCTACGAAAAGGTTAAAGAACTCTGAACTTTGCCGCCAGTACCTACGAATCGATTTCGGAATGAGACATGTGCGGTGTCCTTTTGATAGGTTTGTGATTGCCTGCGTCGTTCTTATCAAATGGCGTTTTATTGTACAACGATATATATATTAATAAGAATTAAATAAGAAAAAAAAACACTTTAATTTTTGGCAAAATTTGTTTTGTTTTAATTGTATTAGGCTTTTATAGAATTGTTAAAATTATGGTTTCATATCTAAGCTAATTAACGTAATGTTATATAACTTGTATCTTTATAGAGTTTAACCTATAACTTTCCTCGACACATAATTTTAACGATATTTTTCTTATCTCAAACCAGTAGTTCTTTAACATTATGATATTAGCAGTGATTTATTTACTAATTATTTCCAGGTGGTATGACGTCACTAGTAAAACATAGCTATGAGGGCGCCGCTGCGGAGGGCGTGGCGGGCTTCCTCGCAGGTGTGGGCAAGGGGTTGGTGGGCACCGTCACCAAGCCGGTCATAGGCGTGCTCGACCTGGCCGCGGAGACGGCGGCGGCAGTGCGCGACACAGCTCGACGGGCGGCGAGGGCGCCCGAGCGCGCACGAGCGCCGCGGCTGGCGGGCGCGGGCGTGGCGCCGCTGCCGCGGTACTGTGCGGCGCTGGCGGAAGGCGCGGCGCTGTTGCTGGCACTGCCCAACGCTGCCGGCGAGAGATTCCTGGCGCACCGCACCGTGCGTGACACGCCCCACGACATACGTGCGTTGTTGTCGGATACGTACTTGCGTATTGTGACGTGCAAGCACGGACCGCCACAAGTCGTCATGGAGACGCATCTCAGGTACGTCCTGCAAAAATGGATGTTAATTCATTAAAAACAAAAAAAAATATTATTAATTCTATACCTTTCTAATTAATTCTACCCAGCCAAATGGAACGTCAAAATAAAATAAAATACAAGAATTTCGGCGAAGTTTGATCAGAATGTAGGGCCTAGTGGTCAGGGCGCTTGGATGGTTTCTAATAGGCGCAAGTGCAAATGCCGCTGCGTTAAAATTTAATGACGTTTCCTAAAAACGTTTAGTTCAAATATTACCCGCCGAAAGAACCATCGAACCAAAAAATATCCCAGTTCTAGAAAGATGAGACTACTAAACCACTAAGTGGACTTATAATAGCTACGTTCATAATATTTATATTGATATTGTTCAATAGCAACCTAGTATCGTGCACGGCGATGTTCTCCTCCGGCGCGTGGTACGTGGAGCTGGGCGTGCGCGGCGGCGGGGGTGCGGTGGCGGCGGGCGCGGGTGGCGCGGGGCTGGGTGGTGCTGCGGGCGAGGTGGTGCGGCGCCCGCGCGTCCAGTGTGACAGCGCAGACGTGGCGCGCTGGCTGGCGCGGCACGCGGCGGCGGCGAGGCAGCTGTATCACGATAGGAAACATACGCTACTGCCGCATACTGACCTGTAGTTAGTGTATGACCAAGTTAGGTAAAGACGAGGATGGCTGGTGTGGAAAGTAAAGTGCCGTCCTCGGCACTAATGAAATAGCACGCTGGCTCACTTCGGTCGCCGAGCCGTATCCTTCCTGAAGTCGGCTGTAAATGGGTACCGCATACTTGTTTTTAAGAAATTTTGTTACTTTGATTATTTTCTTCCCGAGTGCACAATATGCAAAAGTTCAGAAATCCTAACTTCAGGGCGGCCACAACTCATCGACCGTGATTTTGCCACATTGTTTTTGCACCTAAGTTTATTGATGTTACTTAAAGTTACATATGCATGGATATAGATGAAAACGATTCTGGATAATCGCTGTGCTATGGATAAATGAGAATTTTAAGTGTATATAAATAATAATTATACACTAGGATCTTTGCCCATTAGGGCCTATGCTGAAAATAATAATAAGTATAGCACTTAAAACTCATTGTATTTTGCTATTATATTAAGGTTGTATTACCCAATTGTTTTTTTTAAACACTTTGCATCTAATTTCATTCACATCAGAATTTTACATATTTTATTATGATGAAGAATATATCTTATCACTATAATATATATGTAAATTGAATGAGAAAAGATAATAGAAGTTATTTTACCTTCTAACTTAACCTGACTCAACTACTTAACCTGTGTTAGCCGAGTTGACTGAATAAATAATTTAAATTATTTTAAATTTATAAAAGACAGACATTGGTTGTTGTTAATTAGCTATCAGCTTCACGCTGTATCACGCACACATCAGGGTAAGCAGAGG
>FASU01000560.1:0-16311 GCA_001486225.1 Heliconius pardalinus sergestus | reverse complement strand
CGCGTTACAGGCACACCCTTGTGCTGCTGCGCCACGACGGCCTCGCTTAATTGTTGTTAGTGTCCTTATTAGTGCAATAATTTTGTTTTTAAGTTTATTTATTGCATGAATACTTTAAGAACATTTTTTTTATTTAGACCAAGCTTGGATTGTGACTTTATATCAATACTTGTAGTTTTATATTGAACTTAATAAGCCTTAGTTTTTTGACACACAAAAATTTACAAATATTGTACGCACAGTAAGTTAAACGATATTTAAGTATTATTTTTGTAAAATCCTAATGTATGCCAAAAATTGTATTAAACATGTCGTGTATATGCTGAAACAATGTGCTGTGTCGATTTTGATTGTGCTTTATGATAGTCCTTGTATTATATAGATTTATAAATGGTTTGGTTGCTTATTAAATGGAAGGTAAATTAAGTTGGTATTTTTATATGTTCACAAATATTTATGTCTCCCCAGCCTGGCATGACAAGGCGTTAACGGCGTTAACTTCTATCTAATGGATCATTACAAATGATTCTAAAAAGGTGTATTCTGTGAATATATTACTCAGTACGCTTTTTTAATTTAAAAAAAAATGAATGTTATATTTAAACCATTTATTGTTAACTTTATTTCGTAATTTTGTTTGATTTCTACGATTGAGTAGTAGTTTCTACGATTGAGAGTAGAAATTACAGACAAGATGTCTGTACTGCAATTTCTATCTATAAAAAATATGTATATTATTAGTATAAGTAGCAAATGATTATTTTTTTATCTTCATGCAGAAATTTAAAAAGTATTTGGTATGTCATGTCGCATACATATATTTAACTTATTAAACATATTTTATATATTTTATAAATCAGTTGTTTTAGCTTTAGTATGAATTTTATAAAGGCTGTGTTGAAACACTGTGTTGGTGCACCGATAGCAAAAAATAAAAGCAAGCAATAAATATTTTTTTTAATTTAAACTTAAAAAATATGTTTACTTTACTAAAGTAAAATTTTGTTTACTTTACTAATGAGTACTGTTTCATTTAGAAAAAAAAATAGCAATAGTATTATAGTATTACAAAGCTTTATAAATATATTTGTAATAAAATTACAAAAAATTGTTTTTATATTTATCTTCTTATAAGATAATGTTAAATATTTTTTGCTATCTGTACACTGTAGAAAAATGGTGAAACTAAAAATAAATATATATTGATATATTTATTTTTTTATAAATAGTATATACAACTATTCTAAAATTTAATTCTTAACACAAATTAAAGTAATCTGCTTTAACTTAAAGTAAGATTTGTATATAATTTATTATTGGCCAAATTCTATGTCATTGTAAAGATAATTTATTTTCCATATTGCTTTAATATGGCATTCAACACAAACAATAACTGCATATGCTTACTGTATACAATATAAATATGCACAATAACTTTAAAAATATATATGTTTTATTATATTATATTTGAATACATTTTAAAGTGTTATTGACATACTACGGAGGCGTGGGATGTTTCCTTTCCATATATTTTCCTTTCTATAATAGAAAAACAGCCAGTGATTGTAAGAAATAGAACACCTTTTATCTTATAAACGTAAAAGTTTCTTTTAATAAAATATCTATTCATAACCATCGCGTCCCTACTGATCTATCATGGTAGTGTAAATTGATAACAAAGAGAAAAAAAGTATATATATAAGTATATATAAAAAAAACTATATATTTTAAAAGTCTAATCTAATTACAAATTCGAGTAATGGAAATACTCATTTAATATTAAAAAACATTTTTTTTGGAAATTACCAAAGTTTTCGAAATTACCAAATTTTATTCTGTAGGTTTTTTAAAATTAAAATAAAGCTAGGAGCTGAGTATCGATCAAATGAAACTAGTGAAGAGTACCGTTAATTTATCTTTTAAATTATTTATTAAGAATATGTGAATTATAAATTTCACACAAATTTGGTTGATTTTAGTTTAGTCTATTTTAAAGTTGATGGTAATTTGGGTGGATGTGAAGAAGATTGGTTTATTTATGTAAAGTTTTAAGCAATAATAAGTAAAAATTCTTATTAATAACACTTTTTTCAATTTTGTGTTTTATTTTTACAATCGTACCTACCTTGGATTTAGGCACTTTTTAGGCACCTTTTATCAAATAAATCTCTATTTATAGAGAAAATGAAGTCAAAAGTGATTATATGGAAGTGTATTACATGAAACATAATTATCTTTAAATTAATTATCATTTAAATTTTAAAAAGTTACCTTAATGAGAAAGAGATATGGCAAATGTAAGCTATTTTCTTTTCTAAATTTCCATATCTTAGTATAATTTTAGTCATTTTTTTTATAGCTATAACTAAAATATTGCAACTTGTTCTGCAATAAAACGCAATATTTTATTATCTTTATATGTAAAAGTAACAGAATCCATCGAAATTAAGTAGCAATGGTAACAGTATCTACACTTAGAGTTTTCCGCATCTACAGGCGGTGTAGAAATCAATAAGTAATTTAAGTGAAGTGAGGTCAGTCGACGCCGGCATTCGGCGCGTGCGCACGACTCCACTGAATACTGCTCTATAAGTTTACAAAACAAGCTTTGGACCAACATCGGACAATCTAAGGCTGACCTCTAAAGTTTTAGCCAGAAGTTAACAATTTACTTCATATTACGTACGTATTGTATAATAAGTTTATCAAATTATGATAACTTTTGACCTATAATTTGTCTTTTTTCATTTACTTAGATGACTTTTTAATCGATAATTTGTAGTTATTAGTATATTTAAGCAAAAATGTCGTGTTTTCAGTTTGACTTATTCTGTGTTTTTATGTTTGGTTTGGTAGTAAATTATGTGGATTGTGCGGCCTTGATTGATGAAAACATTGAGTGAGTACTACTTAGTACCTACTGATGTCAAAGTTACAATAATGTCTGTTTGTCCAACCCATTCTATAGAAATACACAAAATATTCAAGAATATATTTTAGACTCGTTTGTTTATAATTATTTGATATATTTTCCTTTATTTTTAGCATGGCCTCCGTAGATTATGCAAGTGTGGATATTAAGGAAAAGGCCCTTTTTACACCGCCTTTAGAAGAAGTAGTGGATGGTAAGATTATTTTTTAATTATTTTATTATATTAATTATTTTATGCAATACAAATTTAGGTAGGTACTTATATAAAAGAAAAATACTTAAAATAAGTACTTATCATATATTTGTATAATTGTTAAATTATGTATGAAACGAGCGCTACTATCAATATTATCCTACATTTTTGTAAACATTGATACATAAATAGTAGATATTAAAATATCTACTAATATAAAATGTACAGTTTATCATTTAAAAAGGTTCAGTCGTGGCGCAGGGCACAGGCGTGTGACTGTAAACGCGACGGGTTGTGGGTTCGATTCCCTTTCTAGGAAATATTTAAGTAATAATTATTTTTTTTCGCTATGATGTCGTTAAATCTTCTCCATTAGTTCACGTGTGGCTTTGTAAATTTTAAATAAACCTATAAAAACAATCCAATGTTAATCTAATGGTAAGCACACGACCTGGAAAAGTCTCATACAGTAATTGAGTAGTTTTAGGTAGCTGTATAGCATGTGGCACCGTTTTGTTAAAACTACATTGTCTATGGCATATTATCATCTAATTTCAGGAGAAAAAACTATGTTATCATATCGCGATATTAAGCCGAGCTCCAAAAAAGTTAATAAAATTTGAAATTTTTAGTGCTCGCTCGAGGTCTACCATTTACATTTAAACACGTTGAGGTAGCGGTCGAAGACAGTCCAGACCTAACGCAGCCACCGTTCCACCTCACGGCTCCTGGTAAGTGTATCCTGAATACATATGAAAACCCCATATAAATAGGAACTAACGTTTTAATTCTTAACAATTTGTAAGGCCAATGGTTATAAGTGTCTGTTCTCCTTCTAAGCAAAAATCCAAAGTGAAAGTGAAGTGACTCAATGTTTGACTGCAACTGCAATGGGTATATGTTCGATTTTCACTTGGAAGAATGATTGTATTGAAACTACCTTTAATTTTTAGCTTTGGTAGTAGTTGGTTCTGCTACTGGTCTACTGTAAGCAATCAATGTCAATGAGTGTCTTGGCGCGAAAGTAGAAAAGTGAGGCTTCACTAGGTTTCCTTTGCTTATCCTGCAGCCTGTCTGTTCTATGTATAATGGAAAATGTCTGAAGCTGAAAAAAAGTATCATAATTTTAAAAATTCGTCTTTTTTAAAGCAATTGACAGTGAATTTTAATCCATCACTTTAATTTAATTCGACGAAGTCAGCCAAACCAAATAATATAAAAACATATTAAATTATACAATATATTATTTAATACAATCTGCATAATTAAATAACACTCAAGAATAAATCTTAAAAACAATATTGATAGAACAACTGAACAGTAGTTTGTTATTGTTTAGTTTATGATAACGTGATAAGGTGCTATCAGCACTTAACGTTCTTACAATATTTGAGATCGCCGAATATGAGTTGAAAAGAACGGTCTATCATATCAAATTTTTACTCTTTAGAAAGTCTTTTATGATACGTTGTGGGTGTGGGTTCAAGTCATCTTTAACCTAATATATATTTTTATAAACGTCACGTAATATTATACCTTAAGTCTTCTCAAGCTTTCCCGCAGAAAGTTGTGACACAATTGATTGTGGATTAATATTAAAGATTTTTTTTATATCTAAACATCTTCCAGGCCTCTTAGGAGATGCTAAACTAATAGAGTTGGGAGGTCCTCCTTACCTTGTGCCACTTGTACAAAGGGACAAGGTGTACGACTTGGAGGCGTTGTTGAAGCACTTGGGCAGACAGCCCGCGTTACTGGCAGGCGCTGGAGCGGGACCCTGGCCGTATATTGGGGTTAATTGTGAGGTTGGTTACTTTCATTTTGGTTTTTGATATTATGGAATGGAATCTAATGGGTAATTACTTTTCTCTCCCTTTTTTAGGGCGTTACTGATAAATTCTACTCTATTTTTCTCTATTATACGAAATTTATGTATGCAACTATTGGCATTGCTGTATCTGATGCATATACTTTCACATATTTATATTTACACACAAATACTTCATTTCAGAATTTTACTTTAAACGAAAGAGCCTGTATAAAACCTTAGTTAAATGCATGAAACTTTCCGTTTTAATTTGAAAAAAAAGTAGCAATAATAACAACTCACCAATAAAAAAAGGTATAACAAGAAATAACCATTCTCTCATAATCATTCAAATTCCAGGGTATAATAAACCTATTCCTGGACAAAGGTGTGATATCGCAAGGCACTCGTATAGTGTCAGTGTCGCCGGTTGGCGCGGTGAAGGGCAACAGCGGGTATCTGCAGCAGACGCTACCCAACAATGAGACGAGGACCGCGCTGCTCGGGAACTACCTGCTGTCTGAGGGGAAACCTGGCAAGGTATGGTGCTAGTATATTTTGGTAAAGTTGTATAACTAAAGGATTTTGTTAATATATCGTATCTTTATAGTATAAATGGTTAAACTACAAAATTGTAATAGAATATTTTTTATAACACATAACATATTTATGTTTAGTATATAATTTTTTGAAGTCTGAAGTTGTAGGAATATCCGGTTAGGGCACTTTGAATGAAATAATATTAGAGTTAATATTGCCTTGTCTAGAGATATCTATAATACTATAGTTCTAAATACGTTCAACAAACAATTATAAACGTGTTTATTAGTTATACAGTCCGTGATTACACTAGACAGAATTAAAAATGCTTTCAGAATAAATTAAAGATCCTTTCCTGTCCCTTTTCAGATAATCAAAATAGTGGCCAAAGAGAGAATCGGCAAGTCTAATTTCATTACCGCCATCAGAGAGACGCTAAAGAAACACTATGGAGATAAAGTTATTGGTAGTTTATTTTATACCTTTTCTCGCTTAATATTTTTGTATTTTATAAATTATAAGAATCGATTCGATGTGAACAAAGAGATTTTTTGAAAGAGCCTTTTTTTTGCAAAACAGGACAGAGGAAATTGTTTTCATTAGCTTGCTGCGGTAACGAGGCAAAGCGTGATTTAGAGTACAGGCACTGAACACGCAATACCTTAAGAATTCGGCGGAAAGTGAGGAGTGTCTTAATACTACGCGCCCTCTATCTACCCTGCTACATGCAGATACATAATTTACTGAATTTACTAGACTGCACTTTGCCTCTACACCACAGCGAAGAAATGAAGATAATATTTAATATACTCTAATCGGAATCATATCCACAACCTATCGCGTTTATATACACACGCTCGTTTCCCTGCGCCACGATTGGTCTCTAAAACATTGTGACTAATATTGTATGAAATTTCCCACATTCTAGGTCTTGGTGGCGCGTTCCTACTAAAAGAAGGTGAAGTGAAGCATCACGTGATGCCGGACTTCTCCAGCAGCGCACTCTGCAGCGACAGCGACGTCGACGACTGGTTGCACTTCTTTGAAATGAAAGCACCCATTGTGCATCTTGGGACTATGGTTACTGGGGATTTGGTGAGACTTGCTATAAATAGATATGTAGTACAGTCAACGAGTAGTGGCTGGCCGAAGTTAGGTTATCTTAATTTTTGCGCATTGTCCACTCGCGCTCGGGAAGTAAATAAACATACCACGACTCGTCAACTGTACTTTAATTGCTTACATACTTTAACAAAGTATGTAGCAGTTTACTTCGGAAGGAAAGTTTAACTCAAAATCAGTATTAACTGATTTTGTTTCGTATTTTTTGAATATTATTTAGCTAGAAACTTAGCTCCCTATTCCTACCTTACTATATTGTTAGAAATCGGAAGCAGTTAGGGTTTTTTAAAAAAACATGATAAAAATACATACCGTCTATTTGTTTCTAACGGCTTAAGAGACTTAGCTGGATTTTTTTCAAAAAGAATAAAATTTACTATCAATTACCTAATATTCCATTATGTTCCAGGACCTAGACCTTCGAGTCCAGCATTTCCACGGCTACAGTGCCCACGGAGACGGAGGCCACTACCACTACGACACCACGCCTGGTGAAGTCCATTATGTGGGATACTTCACGCTCGCGTCATCCGTCATACGTATTGATCCTCCTAAGGAAACACATGGGTTGGGTAGGGACTGAAGGGATCAAAATTTATTTGTAAAATAAATCTTGTTTTGTTAATTTATGGTCTTATGAATGCTCCAAATGTTGAAGCTACGGCCGCTCTCACTACGACACCAATACTCGAGTAAGAAAAGTAATTGCCCTTTATGTGGATTACTTTGAATTTGTGTCATCTGTTATACATATTGATCTGTCGAGAGAAACGCGCTATGGCTTGGCTTGGCTAGGGACTAACGAAGTTCACTAAATTTTTGGTTTGCATATGCAGTTGTGAATGCTGACTAATATATAATATTAATAATTATTTATTATATAAATAATAGCTACACTATTATTTATATAAATATATAATAGTAATACATGATTATATTGACTAAGCCTTAATAACCAAAAATTTTTATAAAATATTTTTACTTACATAGTTTAAATATATCAGAATATTTAAAGACCAATAAAAAACACTGAAACAGGTGAAAATCTATTTATTAAATATTTACACTAAATGAAAATACATGTAAAAAAAACGTATTGACGACTAATGAGGTCTATCCTAGCAGTATACATAAACACTAGAGGCTCAATTCCTAGGATTCCTTCTAGACTTGGCTTCTTTTTCACTTAGAAAATGAAATGACCCAGGTTCAATTTATGCGTGATAAAATAACATACAAAATGCGTTGACGTCGAATACAATAATAATAAGCATATTCAAAAATACCACCACTCGACTATCGGCTAGTCTTAGATCTTTCATACAAAAATAACAATTTCTTTAGAAAATTGATTATAGCCTACAATTAATTAATATACACGTGAAAAATATTACATATATTATCAAAAATGAGCAAAAAAATTTTCCGAAATTTTCTAAGGCGATTTTAAAATACAAAATGTATGACAAGAAGAACCTTATTTATATATAAATTTAAATATTTTATTCGAGTATTGTCTATAACATGTTTGTATCTAAGAGGTAATCTAATAAATAAAAATATGGATATAAATACATTATGAAATTAAGCTAAACTTCATATATTATCATATAAATAATTAAACTTTCAATAAATAATAGAATATAATATAGAGTCGGTGGCGCGATGGTTGTGAGTTCGATACCCTTTAGAGGGAAAGAATTATTTTCATGTTGGTATGAAATTAAATTTTTTCAGTAACTAACATCTGTAAAGAGAATGTGCCTCTTACAATTTGATAGATATTTGTGTAATGCTAAAATTTAATGTATACAAAATATATTTCAACTGTTATGTTAAAAGATTAAATTATTTTTAAATTATATTGACAAATTTATAATTTTCTAGGCATATAAAAATTTAGCGTAGGTAAACTGTAAACGCGACAGGATTCCCAGTCGAAGGAATAAAATATTCAATATTTTATTTCCTCGCTCCGGTAATATAGCAAAGTGCGTCGTTGAGTTCCAATAATCAACACGTTATGCCTCCAGAATTCTATGTTCTGAGTGTCTTAACTCTATATCCCCAGGTTCTCTCTGCCTATCTTGCTATGTGCGGATCCAGCGCGTGAAGCTAACTTATTTGAAAGCTATATTGAAAATTATTTGTATGAAGCTATTAAAGCAATGGATATTTACGATATGAATCATTTCAAAAATTTGGTTTATTATTGATATCACGATTATAGTTTTAATTATGTTTTTCCACCCTTCTATTGTTACGTATATTATTTATGGCAGCTGTGACTAAGATTACACTGAGATCCGTATTTATAAACCATTATCAACTCGCCAACGGTATCTCAAGATCGATCTCAGAGTTGAGAACGCTTTATAAATACGGGCCTTAACATAAGTGCATTACATTACATTTATTAATCTGTTTTAAATAGTTATACGAGAATAACAAAATAATATTATTAAAACTAAATATTAATATATAATACGATTGACGAAGTAGATACTGTTAGAATGCACTTGATTCTTGCGACTTCAATAATACTCAAAGAAAAAAATATAAAATATTTTAGTTAAGATTGGTTAGGTTAGCAAAGAGAATTTTCCACTTTTCGCTCATTTATTATTTCTTTCGCCCATTATCATAAAATATATATTTTTTTGTTACATATTATCATGCGATCAGTCTAAGGACTATGAACAGATGTGTGGAGAGCCACAGTGGCTTTTTAGGAACTCATTCCCCATTGGAAATGTCTCCTATATGACGATTATGATGATGATGTAAATTCAATGATCAAAATATTAAATTACATATATATTTTTTAATTTCGTATAGACTTTAACAATATCATTATTCTCAACAAATAACTGAAAGTGACACTTATTTTCTTTTTCACCTTTTTCATATAGGTTTTAAGTCCTCGAACTGATCGTGAATGCTTTTTTATGTATAAATTTTGATTTTAATTTAGTATTTTTAAAAACGAACGAACTAAGAAAGGGAATGACTAAAATTTTTATCACATGAATAAATATTACTTTTTAATTATATAAGTTGTTATTGTTTCATAGTAAATTGGAAGAAATAAGTTTAAAAACTATGCTAAATCATTGAACTTGTGTAAAAAAACAAATATATTCAATGAATTATGTAAATTAATTAATACATTACTAAGAAACAAACGATATGTAAATAAAAATATTACCCAAAAGAATATTGTTACTCCCGCAATGTCAATTATTAAAGTAGCATGTGTGATCTAAGAAAAAAATTGTACAAACTTAAAATATCTATTAATTCCGAGTTATTTGAAACTGGCCATAAAGAAGCGATTATTTGAAAAAAATTATGATGATTTCTCGAAGGAAACAAATTTTTAAGTTGAGACACTTTTGAGGATGTGAAAATTTACTTAGACTACATGACATCAATATTATGAGTTTTAGCAATAAATATATTCCTATATTCAATAAATATATTTTATACCATAGTCTCATTGCACATGTAGACGTCATACAAAAGCCAGAAAGAGGGAGCTGGCAAATAAAGTCGCGGGCTGGGAAGTAAAATTAGGGAAATTGGAAATAAAACGGGAAAATGGGGTAAATAAAAATCGGCAAATAATGGAAAAAAAATCGGGAACAGGTAAACCATAATAGACCTAAGATCTAAAGAAACGTACAGCCCGCACAACATACTGCCTGCAAATCGGACACTCGGCCAGTTGCTTGGAGCAGGCGGTGCAGGCCGCGATATGCCCGCATTCCAGGAGGACGCACTCGAGGGGCGCCGCCATGCAGATTTTACAGCTTTCCTCAAAAGGCAGATTGTCTATCTCTGAAATGTGATAATAGAATAATCAATTTAAATATTGAAATATTATTTATACAAATAAAGGTACTGGCTTGGAAAGCAGTCTGCTCTGAAGAGCCAGTAAATACTTAACAGTCACTCTCCAATATCAATGTTATATAACTTATAGTTAGCCCGTCATAACATCTCTGAAAGTCACCTATACTTGGCGTAGGGCGTAGTATTAATATTGAAAATAAATAATTATATTACTTCACAAGGTGAGGATCATATGTACATGTATGTAGTGTAAAAGAAAACTAGACGGAAAGAATATCTTCTTTATGGCACATACACCACTAACTATCTTTATATTA
This sequence comes from Heliconius pardalinus sergestus, assembly GCA_001486225.1. Lineage (NCBI taxonomy): Eukaryota > Metazoa > Arthropoda > Insecta > Lepidoptera > Nymphalidae > Heliconius > Heliconius pardalinus. The sequence continues at coordinate 5,545 of FASU01000560.1, read as the reverse complement.
TTTCCTCTACAGGGCAATTCTGTAGAAAAATATAGAGTAAAAATCACTATTCCACCTATATGCCACATACAGGATCAACAAATGTTTTCTAAACATTTCTTTAAAAAGATCCTAAAAATTATTTACAGTTATCTTCAGGGCGGCCACGACTCGTCAACAGTATTATAAGTCACCTACCTACCCAACTTCATACTTGATGTGGGACCTCCAAAAAAACAGTACATTCTTAAAAAAATATTTAATACACAAAGTCACCCACCATCTCTATACTTCTCGTGATCCCTCCAGAGAGCTCTCGCTCGCTCCAGCAGGTCGGCCCTTTCCAAGCAGCCGCGATACTCCACTCTGTTGCGGGCGAGCAGTTCCTTCAGCTGCTTCACGCTGAGACGCTCTAGTTCGGAGAGACGACGGAGCTGCTGGAGGGATACGCTGGCGTCCGGGTCTAGAGGTAGGGCATCTGTAAATAAAAAAAAAATATAAAGGATCTACAGGATCTCCAAAAGGAAAATAGGCCAAATCATTGTAACATAAGTATGTGTTAGCAAAATTATCAATAAAGGCAGTCATTGTGGCAATAATTTCATTCTCAGTCTATGTTATATTGTTATATCGGCAGTGCTCTCTTCACTCAATACATGTCTCGAATGGGATCGAGGTTAAATATGGACATAAAAAATATATACATTGTATACTAACGTGAGCGTGCCCCCGTCGTATTACTGGGGGCGGTAGGCGACGATGGGGCAGACGCGTGCATGAGGGGCTCGTCTTGCAAGCTTGTAGTGTCCGCAGTGTCAGCGGTGTCAGCTGTGTCAGCCGTGGCCGCTGTGGCACGGGACGCACTACGAAGCTCTAGTTCTGATGCAGCGCGTTGAGGCGTAGCGCCAGGGCTTAGACGGCGTTCAGCTGCGCGTAGGAGTACATCTGAATCTATAGAAATATTTATATAGATTAAACATAGTGAGACGTAATTGTACAAATTAATATATTATATTTCTATAAGCCACCATTTTCAATGATCCAAGTATCATTTTCAGTTCGAGGGAATCATTATATTTATATAATAGAAAGATGTGTAGAGAAAAATATATACAAAAAGAGATCCATAATTTTCACTGACCATTGGGCAAAGGATCAGCAGGTCTCGTGATAAACTCCCAACCAGTGTCATCCAGATCCTCAATCTCGAAGCAATCAGTAGTGTCAACATGTACACTGTCCCCGTTACCCTCGCTGCTCTCACGGCTCTGTGCTTGAGCTGTGTTTTCTGTTGCTGACACTCTAATATCGCGTTCTCCACCTAGAAATTATGACATAAACAAATAAAATATAGGAACAAAGAACCAAAAACGTTTTACATACAAAAAAATTTCATAAAAAAAGATTAACCATTTGACTATTCTTGATACTACTCAATTCAGTTGTTTGAATGATGTAACAATCTGTAGTTGAACTTTTGGAATATACTACGAAATATTTAGTATACTTATCTAGAAATACAAGAAAGTGACGTCACTATGCATTTTATACCAAAAAACAATGTTTTGATATTAGGTTTATTTATTTATTTAATTTTTAGATTTATATTATTTTCAGCTTTTGTTATGGTACTATCTACCTGGTGTTGGAGTAAATCGTCTGTCAGGAATGTTATTTATATCTGGCGCAGGTCCGTTGGTAGGCGAGTGAGCATGAGATGAGTTGAAACAATTACCTGAAATAATTAAAAAATATATTATATACTAAATGTATTTAATATATTATATATTAAATGGGTTTTAGAACCACTTTTTGGAACTGTCAGTATTGTTAGTTCTATAAGTTACTGTAGAAGGGCTCAAAAAGCAACTTTGCTGATATGATATAGACAGATAAAAAACTGAGTTCAAGAATACTAACTATTATCATGACAATAATTCAATAAACATTTTTAAATAAGCGTTATTGGACTAAACTATTGTTAGAATTTGCATGCAGAGTATAATGTTACAGGTTGACACTTGTGGTGCACAGTCACAATGTGTGACTGTAAGCGTGACAAGTTGTGGGTTTCTCAAAACACACCAAAACATCTATATAACAAATTTTAATAAAGTTACTACTTACTTCTATTATTAGGCGGAGTGGGATGAGCAGGGTTACGTAGATCAAAGGCAGAATTGATAAAATCATTAATATTATTGGTGAATCCCTTGAGCGAGCTAAAGGGGCTGGCGCCGGCGCGTGAGCCACGCCGTCTGTACGATGTACTATTTACATGTGAAACACATAATGTGACTAGTTCTTCTTTTTCTGAAAAAAAAAAATTGTTCATATTAGAATCTTTTGAAATATTATTCGTAAATACATAATTACTTGTGTCTAGATTGTAAAGGTCATTTAATTTCGGTAGAAGATTATTTTAATGTTTTGGATTCCAATATCATCTTTCAAGACAACCAGAATGTGGGAATAAACGTAATTGAAATGTAATCATCCAACAAGTGGAGATAGAAGTCACAACTATCAGCACTCAGGAGTACTTTCGAACACTGTGTTAAATTTAATACAATATTACATAATATATTGTATTAGATTTACAACTTTATTATTGTCTTATCAGTTTTAATTACTTCTTTTTAAAGATAAATAAGGGGATTTTTAGATTATGAGTCAATTAAATTTTATACTCAATCAATGATAATAATGAGTGATTCAATTACTATATACATTATCATAAAAGATATAAAAAAATATTTAGTGCAGTGTAAAGCTGTTTTTTTTTATGCTATTCCATAGGCAGAGGGAATCTAGTGTTAAGGCACTTTGTCCTTTGCATCTGGATCTATTTTTAAAATATAGCATGTTGAGTGGCAGAACTCAATGCCGCGGTTTGCTTTGACAAGCTTTACTAAAGTATTTAGATATAGGTAATTTTTTAATCATTGCCCAATTGAGAAACAAATCCACCACTATTGTGTATACTATACATAAAGGGGTATGCAATTTTATTGTACTACTTAGCCTCAATATATTTATATTATTAGTTCTATTTGTTGCAACTTTGTTTGTATGGACTTTATGATGTGAACTAGCAAATTCCACTCTTTCCATGCTCATAGGAATTTAGAGAAATTGATCATTAGTGCTCCCTGACACTTTCTAATTTTCCACATATTATATTACAACATTCTAAGTCTAGTAGCTTTGTCTGTCAGTTACAGAAGACTTTTATGTTTATATTTTTGTACCTTTATTTAAATAATAGAAAAAATATTTTTATATGACAGCTAAGCAAAATGCTAAGTGTGTTTTATTGAACATAATTTTGTTTTAATTAATATAATTCCTTTTAACTTTAATTATTCATTAAAGTAAGGTAAATTAAATTACAAAAATAGAATATCATTATCTTTTTTTATATTTGTAATACATACAATATGTGTTATATAATTTCAATATTTTATGTTAATGTTTGTGATGAAATATCTTAAGATGAACATTGTATAATATTTTTCTTAACTTTACGTTTTATCCCACATAAGACAGTATAGGCAGATGGAACCTTTAACCTATTGTTAAGACAGTGTCTTCCACATAGCTTCTAATGTTTTGTAGAATTATTAAAGCACTCCTCATGCCCCTTTCCAGAGTGATAAAATAATTTTAAAAAGCTAATAAAAATTAGTAAAAGTTATTAATATTTACTAAATAATAACGATATATTTAACTTCATTTGTTACAACATTACAAAATAGTAATAATAAGTTTTATGCATGGTTTTGTCATAAAATTAGAATAATTGGAAACTAATCAATACTTAAACAAAATCTATGACATTCATAATAATTAGAAAAACAACATATGTAATCAGTATGCATCCATTTAAATAAAACTGCTTATTCATTCAAAGACAGTTCTAGAACTTATTTTCAATTTAATCAGAGATTTTGCTTGTTTTATAGGATACTTACCAACACAACCTCTGGTGGAGATGTTCTGGCGTTGTAAGAAACATTGGAGGTCACGGACTTTCAAGTGGCTTATTGTTTGTCTGACCAAAGGTCTAGTCGAGAGGACCCTGCAAGGAACACACATAGTGCCTCCTCCTCGACGAAGGCACCCGCTGCAATAGTACCTCTCGCATTCAGAACAAGCCCGTTTCCTCTTAAACACACTAAACTGAACCGCACAACTCTCGCACGGCATCTTTAAGCAATTATTTTCTCGTTCTACCATCAGATGTTATATTCTACCACTTTTAATTTCAGAAGTCATTTTTGCACACATTACGCTTGTATAATCATTGTTCATTTATTTTGATATTTTAATCGTTTAACAATTTACTTTGTAATTTAACACATTGGATGTTATAAAGAGTTATTCTGTGTAAAAAAACCAAAACATCACACAAATCACAACTGCCATAATGAAAAACAACGTTTCGTAAAATGTTCACACTTCACAGTAGGGATTCCCGATGATCATTGACTTTCGATGAACATCGATGTTAGCAGTTAAAATATCGATGTTTTAACATCGATTTTGTATTTAATAAAACATCGTAGCATTGATTTCACCAGGGACACATAATCGATATTTAATTGCGTACAAGTGCTTTCAAAATTATTATTTTTACAGTCGATTGACAAAAAATATTGGGAAATATAATATGTTTTTACGCTTAAGTAAGGTAATAGTTAGGGTTCCATATCTTTTAAGGAAAAAAAGAAACCCTTATAAGATCACTTTGTTGTCCGTCCGTCTGTCAGGAGCCTTTATCACAAAAACGCTTGGAGATATCGAGTTGATATTCAAACCATATACTTAGATCTACAGTCCCATGATTTCCTGAAAAAATTTATGTCTACATATACTTGAAACGAGATATGGCCGTTTATATCGCAAAAATCGTGTATAAATTCAAATTCAAAATATTCTTTATTCAAATAAACTATTATAGCCACTTTTGAATTATTCCACGTAAGTATTTCAGTTACACTATAAAGGGAATCAAAATTAATAAGATACTTTCGGTTGATCTAGAATTATGAAATTTGGCAGCTAGCATCTACTAATTCAGAATAAAAATAAGTAATAAAAAATTATAGCCTTAAAAGAGAAGTGAAGTATCAGATGAAAGAGCTCTGTCTAAGCTAAGCTTAAAATTCATAAAAAGTTCGAGACCTCCAATCTTTGTATGGAATCCTCGGTAAGCTAGGCCGATTTCCACTTGTCCGGTTTTTTTATTTATTGATGATGATATTTTTGTTGATGTTATTCTTTCAATTTTTATCGAACATCGATGCTTTAGCTCCGATGTTGACATCTATGTCAACATCGATGTTTTTCTACCATCGGGCATCCCTAGTTCACAGATTAAAATGCAATTATTGGAATAATATGAACCATAGGTTATATATAAATGATATTAGAATATCTATGTGGAGTACATCTTATGGACTTACTATTAATCCTAGTAAGTCCCAGTTAAGCATTATAGGCAGCACTAAGCAATTAAAAAAACTTGAGGTATAAAACTTCCCTCAGTACAGCTTAATGGTGT
>FASU01000538.1:0-14100 GCA_001486225.1 Heliconius pardalinus sergestus | reverse complement strand
GGCTTACCCGACTTGGTAAGTTATAAAATATTTCTACACTGTTATATATGTGATTATTCAAAAATAAAAGTTGTTTGTTTGCTTAGTGTGACGTAACATCGTAATGTAAGGGACATTCTGTCAATTTAACTGGATTCTACTAATCATCATGATCATACCCCAACTCATCTCACAAATTTATGTATTCTATACATATAACATAATATAGTTATATATTAGTAAGTTATTTCCTTAAAAACTAAATTTTATAAATTGATCTCTCTGTAGGTAAACTTTGTTGGAAAGCTGCTAGGTCCTAAAGGCAGCAAAATGAAGCAGCTGCAAGAGGAGACTATGTGTAAAATGGCCATACTCGGCAGAGGATCTATGAGGGACAGGTATATTTTTAAAAGTAGCTTTAAATTAAACTTTTTATGCAAAAATTGCTATTTTAATATGTATTTTTTAGCTTTGTATCCTGTATATACCAAGGAATAGCAGCAAACCTATTATGTTTATTAATTTACTCCATTCTTCATTTTTCATCTAATTTTCAAGTCATTGCTTGTTGAGTCGGGTAACTGAATGATGCTGTCAAAATTTATTGGTCCCAGTGGGAATTAAAAATAATAACACTTGCGACAATGCAGTACATGAACTCCAACACTGAAAATTATGAATCTTGTACTTATATAAATTGTCTGATAGTAAAAGTGATATGAATATTTTAAAAAGATAAATATATCAATTGTTTTATCGACCCAACATGCTTACAAGCTAATTCATCATTGCACCACTAAAAAAATTAAGGCCCTGCAATGACTGAACATTAAGTTAAAAAAGGGGTGGCTTTTTTCTTCTGAGATACAACTCTAAAAATAAATATTTTACATATTTCATTAAGTATTTTTTCTGTTACAGGCAAAAAGAAGAACAACTTCGTACGTCCCTCGATCCCAAGTACGCTCATCTATCAGATGAGCTCCACGTTGAGATATCGGCACTAGCTCCTCCTGCCGAAGCCCACGCTAGAATTGCGTATGCCCTCGCTGAAGTAAAGAAATATTTGATACCAGATGCTAATGATATGATGAGGCAGTCGCAGATGAGGGATATTATGGAGAGAGGTTAGTTTTGTATTGTATTTTATTTGTTAATTATTTTTAAAGTGGTAGCAAATTCTGAAATGTTAAGTATTGATGGGGAATTTGAATTTGCTACCACAATGAAAACTCTATATAACGTCTGTCAAATTTGGTGAACTAGTGAACACGTATTTTTTTCTGATTTTGGCAGTTTAAGCTTGATTTTTATTCATTGGTACACTATACACACAATGTATGATATTGATGCGACTTTATGTTATTTTTTAACATTTAATGTTATTATTATTTATTCTTTGTTATGTTTTTATTTATTATTACATTTCGTAACATAAGTAAAATACAAAGTAATTATTTTTAAGTCTCCAGTAAAAGTACTTTAGACCTATACTTAATGGAAATGAAACTTTATAATAGTTAATAACAAATGATAACAATAAACAATTATTAATAATATTGAGAAAGTAAATTATGAATAAAAAATTAAAAATAAAAAGCCAAATAATGTCAAGGTTATTAAAACGTTTCTCAGCCTCCTAAACTTAATCAAAATATAAAATTATTTAAAAACATTCAAAATCAAAATACAATTAAGTGACTAAGTGCATACTTTAGATATTAAAATATTAATAAGTATAATAATGTATATTTAAATAACTACTAATATATAATATTAAAATACTACATTAAGGTGCAACAACCATAATATAAAAAATATTTAAATGTTTAGTAGTAATAAGTATATTTTATTTCTGTAAAAATAAACTAAGTAATGACACAATTTCCTATTAAATCTACTTGTCTATATCAGTTTGCACTATTGAAAAAAAAAAAAACTTATTTAAAATTTATATAAAAACTTAGACAAGAAAATAAATTATACCAAAAAAAAAGTCATTATATATTAATTTCATTTACCAGTTGTGGTGCAGGGCCACAAGCATACGACTATAAACGTGACAGGTTGCGGGTTCGATTCCTACTCAAAGAAATGAGATATTTAATATTTTCCCTTCTTAGCTCTGAACGAGGCAAACCGCGGCATTAAATTCCGCCACTCAACACGCAATTCCTCCAGAATTTGGAAAGTTGGGAACGGAAGTGTCTTAATGAGAACAGTGTTTTAACACTAGGTTCACTCTGCTTACCCTGCTACATGCAAGATACCGTGTAAAGCATAATAAATCTATATACAATCCTTTCTTTGAAGAAAAAATAAGATATACAGATAAAAATAATTATTTTACAAAGAAATTATAGTTATGAAATGTCAAAATTTATACGCGATAGTTGTCGAGGCAATATTCCGAAAAAAATATTAATTATTTCTCCACTGACATTAAATTCCGCCATACAACACGCTTTTAAGAATTTGGCGAAAAGAGTGTCTTGGAGAACCTAGTGTCTCAACACCAAGTTTCCCAGGTTCCCTCTGCCTGCCCTGCTATGTACGGAACTTAAACTGTAGAGTGAATTATTATTAGATTCTTTCTGTTAAATATATATTAAAGTAATTACTACATTGATGCTAGAAGATAAAAATGTAATAATACTTACTTACTGTAAAATATTGCTTATGAATGAATCGAATTTGAAAGGATTTATTCAAAAAATCTGTAATTGGGTCAAATATCTGTGGGCTTAGAATTAATTTTAATCATATATTGTTCTGTATAGACAGAAGGAATCTAGCGTTAAGACACTTCGTTCTCCATATTATAACAAAAAGCAGTAAAAACCAGACACATTATTCTACTATTACCACATACTAAAAAGGCGCATTTGTCGCCAGATACGCGGAAGGCTCTACTAGACACGCCAGAAACCAACGTTGAGTACAGTTGCGTCGTCACCACACGTTCCCTATCCTACCAGAATCCCATGCTTAGGAGTGCAGGTTCGATTCTATTAAGATACATTTTGATATACTAACCGACATTGGTACACAAAGCTTATAATAAAGGCGAAATTAATTATGATCATACAGAGTGTATCAACGCAACGCTTAAAAACTAGCAAAAATACTCTTAAATTTTTATTTTATCATTTATTTAATATATTTTGTTGATTTAAGTTCCGTAATATATTTTAAATGATGAAATCTTTTAAATTACTTAATTAAAAACACACACCATATTGATAGATACATAATGCCTATCGTTAGAAATTTAAGTACAAATTCAATGTAATTCTATTTTTTTCTTTAACTTAAGTTGTAATGTTAAATTTAAACATTAAATAAAAATTGTTGTGTTACGTTGTAAACTTTACAATCTTACATTATGGTCGTGGGTTCGAATCCCACTCCCTTCCGGTTATACTGTTCAATTCACAATCTAGAATATATAAAACACTGGGTTCTCTGTATTCAATACATAATTGTGCAAATTTAAAACTTCGGCAATTATATCGTTGAGACAGCATCTGACTTACACAAGAAACTTGTAGGTTATATAAAGATCCTTTGAATTATGCCACTTAATACGGAACATGTCGAAACAGATCTTAAATCTACTTCTTCTCTGTTTATTCTACATTTCGAGACGTGAAAGAAGGAACTTTTTTAGGTTCACGCTGTATCCTACATGTAACAGAGTAGGCAAAGGCAACCTAATGTTAAATCATCCTGTGATGATCCTCACTTTACCTTAAATTTTCGAGACATTGCGTGTTTATTGGCGAAACTCAACGCCATGCTTTTTATTTTATTCTATTATTGTTTATCTTACCTTATTAGTAGGAATTGAATTCACTAACATCGCGTTTACTGTCATACGCTTGCTGGCCCTGCGCGACTACAACCTGTATTTTTAGTTAATCATTAAATTATATCAAAATATAAAAAACAACATTAACTACTTATACAAGAGAGAGAGGCTTAATGAAGAAGCGTTGCATCTAATTCTGGTGTCCCCAGGAGGCCCCCCTCCCCCGCAGCGCGCGCCGCGCCCCCCGCCGCCGCACCACGCACCTCCCCCGCGCCCTCCGCCAAAGGCCAAGGTGTACAGCATCCTGGACCGCGCGCGCACCGCCATGGAGGCGCCGTACCACTATGACGATCCGTACGCCGTCGTTGAGCCGCCGCCGGTGAGTTATATAATTACATTACATATTAGTACAGTACGACGAGTCATGGCTGATCCAAAGTTACATTTTTTATAGTATTTGCTACTTTTGATTATTTTCTTAACTCATCGAATGTACTGCGTCGTTAATTTAAGCAACAGCAGATTATTAGTCGTTAGCTTTACGCGTTTTCCCGCATAATATGCATTTTATTACTGCTATCAGAAACAAAGTTATCACCACCAACCGGTCTTTATATACTCAGTAAGATAAACGTGTAGATGGCATTCTAATTATTATTAATTTTAATTATAATGTAATTTGTTTCCGTGGCACTCACGATGACTATACTAATAAAGTTAGTGCACCGTTTGGCCGTAAACGCAACGGTTGTGCTTTTGAATCCCACTCGGTGAAATGAATTATTTTCATTTCCACACTGGTAACAAGACAATACGGGACGATAAAATTCCACCATTCGACGCGCGGCGGAATGTCTTATTAAACCTGGTGAAAGAAATGTCTTATTACTAGATTCCATTTACCTATATATACAGCAGCTATATGCAGCAGATACAGAATTAAGTCTCAAAAAAAAAAACAATATTTACATTCCTAATTCCAGATGCCCCGCGGCCCGCCCCGTGAGCCGGACTACTACTACGAGCGTCCAGAGCGCTTCTACGAGGACGACGCTTACTACAAGAGCGAGGGGCGCGAGTACAAGACGACCGCGCGCGACGTCGGCACGAGGCGCCCTGGACCCTCGCACGCGCGCCACTACGCCCGCTCTTCGCCCTACCCTCCGCATCGCGCCAAGTAGCCTATACATGCGTCTGTTCGTATTGTTTTAGCGTGTGGTGGCGGCTTTATATCATAATTTATGACTGTTATGTTGCATCGTGGGCACGAGACGTAACGAGCCCTTGGCTAACTTGTGGAGGCCGACATAGGACGCGAGTACTAAAGTGACTCGTGTGTCGTGGGCACGCATTGATCCGGACCCGCGACTGAGGGCGGAGGCGGCTTTATATTTTTTGAGTATATTAAGATAGAATTGTGATGATCATTTTGTGTTGGTCTGTCTGTTTTTTCCAATGGGCTTTGAAATACTTAAATTAAGTTGATTTTTGTTGTTCCGAGAAACTTAATGTGAATAGTTTTTTTTTAAACATTGAAGATAGGTTTAGGCCGATTTTTAGATTGATATTACAAGTTGCGTATATTATTGATTGCGTGATATATACGTTAATAAAAGTGTACGTCAATTACCCAAAGTTTATGCGACAATCATATAGCGATATTTTTATAAAGCCTCCACCCACTCGCATTTTTTGTTTGCTTATTTCTATTTAACTACCTTTTTCTTTTTTTGCGGATTATTTTTTTTCTTTAGTTTCACATTTGCTTGTCTTATTTTAATGTAAACTATTTGTATTAATATTAAAGTTTGTTTCAGATCCGAACACAAAAAACGTTCACAATAATTGGTAAGTATAAAAAGGAATATAAAAAAAAAGAATGTCAAAACGAAGATAAATTATCTACAACAGATAATAAAATATTATTGGAAGCACAAAAACAAAATGGCGAAAACTCAATGACCACAGAGAAAAAATAAATAAAATGATTTATCAATAAATAATAATATTTCAATATACTTACTACGAAAATTGTGAACTAAATTGATTTTTGATGTAAAATTACCACTTTTTAGAACAAATCAAATATATTAATTAGACTTATTATAATATATGTAATAGTAGTTTACAGATTATTACAAATATACTTTACAGATAAATTGAAAAAAAAATACAAACTTAACCTAGATGTTAAAATATATAAGTATTAGGCTAATACTAAAATTGTTTTAAAATTTAAAACTTTATCAAGTTTCAAATATGTCTGGAGTGATTAAGTGTATCAAACATTGTGTGACTTAGAAATAAAATGAATTCCAAAAATATAGTGATTTTTTAATTGATAAATCAATTTTTGTTTCAATAAAATTGGGCAAATCTGTATTATTTTTTCTACAAATATAAATTAAATATTAAGGAGAATCATCCTTTAATCAAATATTTAGAAATAAAACAAATAACGGTCTTAAGAAAATATATGGATATTTGTTATTTAACATACTACTACAGGTTAAAGTAATCTTGCTATTTAAAAAAAAATATATAAATTAGTATTAAAATTTACAAAAAGAAATGAATTAGATAGATTCAAATGATAAAATAATTAAACCATTTAAAAATAATATTTTTATAATGTTAAAAATTATATGAAAATAATAGTACTGGCCATTTGCGAAGTCCCTTTCCTTTGTATTGATAATATGAAAACTATACTATTAACCCCGTTTATTTAATTTTTTTCACTATAAATTATATATTTCTTTCACCATAAATATCAGAAAAATTAAAAACATAATGAAGGAGAACCAAAAAAATATATAAACAAGAGCATAGTTTTTACGATAAAGAGTATTAGAATATGACCCATCTTCTTGGAAATCTAATATTTTATTTTTCATTTACAATCATACTATAAATTATTTTGAAACGGTAATTGAATACCTGAAGAAAATTTACAACAAATGTTTTTGTGGTACACAATACAACATACACAGATAAAATAAAATAAGCTCTAAATATAGCTTTGAAGTTTTGATAATAAAATTTTTAAATTAATGTTCATTACTTTCTCAAATAATTTTGATCTCAACTTTAAATATATGACCTAATATATATGTATAAAACAAAAGCAGAATTAGGTGTTCAGAATAAACTCAAGACAGGTAAGTGATGTGATGATTCTACAGTATAAAAATGCATGCCCATACCATTTTGTGTCCACAATATTCAAATGTTGCAAGTTCGAATCCTGCACTACATTTTTACTAACATTAAAGTCATATGGCGTTGTCTTTGCTCAATATTAAAAATAATTCTATTTTATTGTGGAAAATGCATATTTCCTGGCTCCGGTAAAACAAAAGTCCAGCATTATTCTGACACACAATATCTTTACAATCGAAGAAAAATGAACAATGGAATGTTTTAGCATTGGGTTCTCTCTGTGCCTCCCTTGTGTGAGAGAGTTATGTAGAAATCTAATAAGGTACGAGTAGTTGCCAAAAGCATGTTAGCTTGTTTAAATATATGCTTTCAGTGTTCTAATAAGAAATAAAGAATTTATGGAAATCAATTTGGGTTTTATTTTATTCTACTTAAAAAAACTTAGAATTATGGATGAAATTGTTAACAATAAGCACACTAAATGCCATAACTATGAATAGTTATTTTGTGGTAAAGTATTTTTAAACAAAAAACAAATACCCATTTTCTCCTCCTTTTATTGAACCTTACCTAATAAAAACAAAGTGTAGAGTTCTATCTGCCTTCTTGCAATCTTATGTAATAATATAAGATTTGTACCTTCACGATGTATCCTGCATATAGGGGTATGCAGAAGGAACTTGTGAACCTAGTATTAAGATAAGCCATTCCCATTAAGACACCCACTTTACGCCGAATTGTGGTAGCGTTGTGTATTGGAACATAACGGCACGTTTTGTGTCATTACCAGAATGAGGAAATTAAAATAAAAAATATTTCATATCCCCCTAGGGAATTCTACCTACAACCTGACCTGTCGCGTTTACAAGTCACACACTTGTACACATGCGCCGCAATGGCTCTATTTATATGATAAACATATTTTTAAATCTAAGATTGTTTAATGCTCCTGTAAAATTACCACAACTGGCATCATTATGATGGGTAATATAAGAAAAAAACTAGATGTATTTGAAATGGTTATCTTATTTACTAAATGAGTACATAAATTATTTGTTGACTAAATTAAAATATATTGTTATGTGTGGAATACATTTAATCCCTCATCAAGAACTTGATAAATAGGCCTACATTTAGAATAAATAAATTATCTTTCCAAAAAATATATATTATAAAGTAAGCAATTTATTAATGCTACAGTTAAGTGATCTTAAAATGATTTAAACTTTATATAAAATGCAAATAAATACACTTATGGCTAACAGAAAAGTGGCTAGACAAAAAGACATTGGATTATTGGATCAATTGAAAATTATAGCACATTCTACACTTAAAATTATGAGAAAGGACTAGTCTGATGTATTTTGAATGACTATAAGTATAAATTCACGATCTGGTGCAATCAATATCTCATGCCTTCTACTTCTCACTCTCAAAAATGTCAATTCATTTGTGGAGTCCTGTAAATGGAAAATCTTTTTAATATAAAGTAATCTTTATATCACAGTTAATTTCAATATATTTTTTTTAATCTCTTATTTGAGTAGATGAGATGAGAGAATATAGGGTGTGTTAGGCATTCTCCACTTTTATTTCAAACTTGAATGTCGGAACTTAACGTCGCGTAGTGAGGAACTGTTTAAATCACCCAAGTGGAGGTTGAACCTATAACCATCTTGTTTACATTTAAATGATTTCCAATTGTGCCACAATGGCCATAACATTACACTTTTAAAGTATTATTTTACCATTTCACGGACAACATTCTTTGCTTTTTCTGTGAGCTGTCCAATCAAACCAGCATACAACACTGATGTCGCGTTATCCAAAGAGCTTTTAATGGGAATACCTGAAAAATATAATATTTTTACTTCAAATTGGTGAAATCAATACATGAAATTCACATAGAAATAGGAAAAAATCGACCAAACCTTCGTGATTAACGATGACGACACCCATAACACCCTTATGAGCTTGTATTCTTTTGATAGTTTCTTCAACTTCTGTCGCCTATAATATAAATAAAATTGGTACACAACTGCATTAATATAATAAAAAATAATTAACTTTCATTACCATTTCCGATTATTGTGTATTTTTCTGTTTTAATCACTATCAAGTGAGTTTCGACTTTCAAGCTACTTTCAATTAATTGAATGCAATGTTTATGGTACTTTCAATTTTATGACAACCAATTGTCACCTGTCATTAGCAAACTGCAAGATACTTAAATATTATATGTCTCCTTATTTTGCATGAATCAAGAAATGCTATGATAGGATTGCTATCCCTACACATTATTTATATCAATTAATCAAAATACAAAATATCATCTATTGTTAGCTTTAAATACGAAAATTTTATATTACGATGTAAACTGAGTAATTTAAAAGTAGGAATATTTTTTAGCTTGATAGCATCACGCCACAAAAAATACGCCAAAGATCAAGATTATGAATTTGTACAAGATTACATAATTAATAAAATTTAATTTAATAATCTATAAAAAATATTGTATTTACATAATATTTTTAAAACAAATTATTATGTACAAATTATAAAAATATACGAAGTGAATTTCATTTACTATATTTAATAATTAACTTTATATAATCTATGTTTTGACATATATCATTGCTCTACCAAATACCATAGACAATAAACAAAACCGCAGGCGGAACGAAGCTTTGTGTATTAATTTTCGTGCCCAATATTCGCTTTTTAGCGATGGCGATACGAAGTTTTGCAGGATATTAGCAATAACGCAATTAAACCTCCAAACTGAATGTAACATTGTTTAAAATGTATATGGTTTGATAATAAAATGAGCGATAGCGCAGCAGAATGCACAGAAACCTTAGATCCTCGAGTACAGGTAAATTAAATCGATAATAAAAACTGTAATATTATACGAACAATAGATCTTTTTCATATGGGTGAATGTCGTGATCAATTTAGACCCGGAAGACTGTTTAAAACAGTTTTTATTGCAAATGCGATACGATTTTTACTTATATAATATTTATTAAAATATATTACTAAAATTCAGGAATTGTTTAAAATTATTTTTATATTTTTATTTAGCAATGAATACTTTCTTAAATGTATTTCTTCATTTTTAACACATTATCTAAACTACATAGTCATGTATTTTTTTAATAGTATGTATTTTCTAATAAGACGCTTATAAGTCTTAATATTATAGTAAAAATATTTATTAAATAATTTACATGTTTACTAGATCGAACTAGAACGCTTGAACACAGCAACGGATGAGATCAACAGACTTGAAGTAGAATTAGACGAGGCCAGACTAGCTTTCCGTAGACTACTTGCTGAGGGGCATCTGCGAATACAGCAACTTACTAAAAAACTTGGTACAAGTGTGCATAAAGCTAGACCATATTATGAAGCAAGGTTTAGAGCTAATATTGTGAGTTATTTTTCAATTTTAAGCTTATTTTGTAATTTAAATTTAAAATAAATATTTTATTCTATTGTTGTTTTGTATATTGCTACTATATAATTATAATATAAATGACTAAAATGCTTAGTCATACCAATGTTTCATTGTGGGAAAGTTATTAATTGGCTAATGATTATAGTTAACTGTTTTTTTAAATACAGCTAAAAAAAATAACTTAAGCATAAAATTAGTAATGAAACAAATATTTTTATTTTTGAAATATACTTTAATTTATTTTTTATATGAAACAAATATCTGTAAGGGATATAATTTATGTAGATAAGACAGGGAACCTAAAATGTAAAAAAAAAATCTCCATTTACAACCATTTACCCACTTCCATTTTAAGAAAATATATAAAAATTTTAAAACAAATTTGTTTGCCTCTTGGCTACCGAGTGTGTGCGAAAACAGTTTTAAAGTATTAATAAATTTTGTAGACTTCCCAAGAGCTCCAAGCGGCAAACCTTACATATGATAAAGCAAATAGTGCCCACGCTGCCGCTAGAGAGATGGTCTACTTGGCTGAACAAGGCCTGGCCCGGCTTGCTGATGGCTCAGGTGGCCTCACTCTGGACCCGGCCTGGCAGGAAATGCTTAACCATGCCACCCACAGAGTTAATCAGGTAAATTTAGTAATATTACTATATAAACTGTTATGAGATTGAGATTCTTTGCAAGAATGAATAATTTAAAGATTAGTAGTAAAAATAGTGATAGACATACTATAGGAACAAGAAATAAAGGTAAGCTTATTAAGCCAACTTTTCGTCTTCACCTGTAAAAAGTTAAATCTTTTATGGGTATATAATAAATTCCGAAATGCATTCTAAGGTTGCTACTACTACAATATATAGACAAGCGACTGTAAACGCAACGGTTGTGGGTTCGATTCCAACTCGAGGGAAGGAAATATTTAATATTTTCAATACCTCGTTCTACTAACAAGGTAACGCGCGGTGTTGAGTTCCGCCACTCAACACGCAATTACTCGATTATTCGGCAGAAAGTGGGGAATAATATATTTATAGATTTTTTCCTCTCATGTTCAAATGTTTCATGAGAAAATCTAAGACATGCGAGCAAAGCCACAAGCGGAAAGTTAGTTTTTAATATAATTTTTTCAAACTGAGTGGGTGATAAGCCTTTTATAGGTTTATTGTACAGTTACTCATTTCCCAATAGAGCTATGATATCATCAATCTAATACGAAAAGATATTTTTATTTGAAGCAGTAATCCCTGCTTATTACATTAAACAAACTCTTAAGTACAGATTTTTGCTTTCCGCATAAGAGTTTTTCACCTGTGTCCCAGGGTCCCGAAACATGCCAGCGGGACGTAGTAAATGTCCCGTTTTTTCGGAATGTCATGTAATCATAACGCGAAAGCGTTAAATTATTAATTAAAGTGTCAAATGTTACTTAAAAAAACGGAAGCATCAGACGTCAATAAAAATTAAAGTTATCCTAAAAAAATATATCTAACAAAAAAAAGCAACCCTTCCTAAAAAAACGAAAACACGCTTGTGCCCCTGCTCAATGACGGGCTTTAATTATAATATACAGAATACGTATGAATATTTATATTAGTTTTAACTTTCAGTTCACACCAATAGTTTCTAAGATTATCACGTTCAACGAACATACTCTTTAGCTTAATTATTTTTATATTGATATAGGTATATAAAATAAACGTAGGATCCAATTGTGCTTCAGCTACGGTCATGCACGTTAAGGCGGCGTAATTTTTTAATGGATAGAAATTGTTATTGAAACTGTTTTAATTTAATTTAGTATTTTATTTATAGAATATTTTTATTGGTTATATGTTTATATATAAATATAAAATATAGGCAGAAGCCGATCGAGCATCAGCTACGGTGACGCAACGCAGTAAGGCGGCGTCCCACCGTGCCGCTTCCACCCTCGTACAGCAGCTACAGAACGGGCTCAAACGACATATTGCCAAATCTAGGTTAGTTTTTATAAGGACATTAGTTAAAATTATGTATATATATTATTTATTTTTGTAATTCCATAATATATATTAAATATTCATTTCTTTTGTGTACAGTATGGTCGACGAGTTACCCTGAAGTTAGTTATAGATGGCTTTGATTTTATGAAAATTCTTCCCTTTGATTATTTTACTTTCCGAGTGAACAATGCGCAAAAGTTCAGAAAATCCAACTTCAGGGCAGCCGCGATTCCTTGACTTTGCTGTAATGCTGTGTTATTTTTTTTTTTTAAATAAAACTAATATTATTAATAAATTTGATAACTAAAATTATTAATTTCATGAAAAAATTCTTTGTAAAATACTTATAAATGGTTTCAGAATAAACATGAAGAATAAATTTAGACATAGTTTTAGATATACTGCTATTTAGACTACCGTAGTTTTTAAGCTTCACAATCTCGCCTTAAAATCTATTCTTCGAATCGATTCTTATTTGTAGAGCAAAAAGCTTTCTTTCGAAATAGCAAATTTATTTATATAAAACGCATGCAACAGTATCTCATGACGTCCCTTGTTTTTCTAAATATGTCGATAGTTTTATTAATTGCCTTTGCCTTATAATAAGTTTTTGATAAAACGAAAATTATAATTATATGCTTTTAACACTAGGTTCCCTCTGCCTACCCTGCTATGTATACAGCGTAAAGCTAAAAAAATAAAAATTGCGCCCATATTTTAGATGTATAACGTAAAAAATATATTAAAATATAGAGACGAGTCTCTTATACAGTCTATAATCATTTCCTTATCCACATAAATAAAAATAATAATCACAACATAAAACAACCATATAGCTTTTATCAATAACATTTTTCTTATTTATCAAATTTTAAACTTAATTTTCTTCAAAAATTTTCATTTTCTTACAAATACTTAGTGCGATTATTAATATTTTTTTATTTAAAAGTAGTTTAGTGCTTGAAATTAAAAGCTAAATAAGCTTAATCTTAAGCTAATATATGCCCTGCTTTTTAGTTTGCACATCTCTTTACAGGCACGCTGACGCAGCATCATCACTTTTGGTACATGTTTTCCTTTTTTTCTTATTTCTTCTAAAAACTTTACTTATTTTATTATAATTTCTTGCCACAACCTTTTTTTTACGTAACGTAGATTGCACATGTATTTGTTTTGTTTAAAATTTTTGTATTTTATATTTTCTAAGCTTCTTCTTTATATTGTCACTTTAAATGCTCATAACAAATTAAATAGTACACATATTTGAATATAATTGTATTAACTTTTATGATGTAATTTTTATATTTACTCTAAACCGTTAATCGTAGTTCCTAGCCTTTAAAAAAATTTTAGGCCATATTTCGAAGAAAAAGCTCGTATCAATGCTGCGTTAGAAACCCAAAAAGCCAGAATCCAGACCCTGGAGGAGCAGGTGGCCGAGGCCAAACAGAAATATTCATCAGCTCTTAGGAACTTGGAGAGGATATCAGATGAAATACACAAACATCGATCTAGGCGGCAGTCGGCTAGGAATGGTAAGAAAAAAATATTGTCATTTGTGTGTAGACAGAATCTAGTGTCAAGACAACAAAGACAGTGGGCGTAAGAAACCTGGGAGCCTAGTTTTAAGACACTCCGTTTGTCTTTTTTTACCGTACATTCTCTTTTGTGTGTTTTCCATTCAACGTGACATTGGCGAAGTG
>FASU01000506.1:476-15108 GCA_001486225.1 Heliconius pardalinus sergestus | reverse complement strand
GACTGAAACGCGACGGTTGTGAGTTTGATTCCCACTCAGGGGAATCATTTATTGCATTAAATCATTTTTCAAGCATTATTTCTTATTCCAGGAAAAATTAGTAATAGGCCACAACATGTTGCTAGATGTATTGCACACATTGAGTCACTTCTTTCAACCGCTGCCTGAGGACTATGCGTCTTTTAAGGAGTTTGCACACTGTATGTTTCCAAGGTTTGTAAATTTTATATATATATTTCATTTTGCTTCACCTGTATCTCGCAAGTAGTGGGGTATGCATAGGAAATCTTTTGAATCTAGTGTTAATACACTTTTTAAGACACTACGTGAGTAGCAGAACTTAATGCGCTTTTTATTTACACAACAGTGAAGAAATACGAGTAACATTCCACGGTGGGAATCGAACCTACGGCCCTAGCGTATATAGCCGCCCATATTGATAGTTATCCTGCATAAGATTCAATTGATAAAAAGTAATATAATACTTTCTTGCATAAATAAGAAAAAAAATACAGTTTAATTTTGTTTTAATTTGACTGCGAAATATATTAGCCAATACATACTGAATACAAATTAAGAAGATAAACAATAGTTTTAAAATGTTATATTAATCCCATACATCATTATCCTTTGAATATTCCTGAACTTCATGGTGTAAAACAGGCCAAGCAATAAATAGGCTTTACTTGTTAGTATTGTTTTTATAGCATTTTTAAATTTTTGTACTTGCGATTAATTATTTGTATTTTATAATTGAAAAATATTTACTATCTTTTTATTATATTTGTATTATATATTTATATTATATATTTATTTTTTCAGATTGCTTGACACAAAGTATATGTCGAGTTTACCTCCATTTAAAGATAAAGTGGCTTCAACTGTTTTACCACATCTTGTTCAAACACTTTCGGAACCACCTTTCACATTGCCTGAAATACGTAAGACTTTAAATAATATTATAAATAGCAGTATTGAATGAGCGAGAATTGAACCCGCTTGTCTTAGAAACTTGCCGAGCGCTCTGACAACTAAGCAATAAGTTCTCTAAGCGATTGTTGTGGAACAGTCATGTGGTTGTGGATTCGTTTCCCCACTTCGGGTAAGGAATTATTTAATCTTTTTTAGCCCCTCGCTTGGGTAACAAGACAAAGTGCGGCGTTAAGCTCCGCCACCAAACACGCACTGCCTTGAGAATTCGGTGGTGCGAGGGGGAGGGTTTACTCTGCTTACCCTGCTTATGCTTTATTAGAAAACTGAACAGCTGAAAAAGAAAAATACAGAATAATATCTAGTATTTTATTATTCTCGGTTTCTTTTTGAAACTTCTCGATTCTTTTCGGATTTCTATTTGTCCTTAAAGATAATAATTTTACTTATATTTAACTTTATACTATTTCTTCACTACACTAGCGGCGCTACCCTCGCGAGGCTATACGTTCGCACAGGACAAGCAGCACGAGGCCGGTTACGACGCTTATGTGACGGGCCTCTGCTTCCTGGCGATGCACGCGCACGTAACCCGCATGCGAGGCGAAAAATGTACTCGCGTGACGCCCGACGCAGCCGTGCTGAAGCCGTTTATAAACAAGTTGTATTTGGCGAAAACTGCTCATCAGAACTCGCCCTATATTAATTTGGCTGGGACTGATCGTGAGTTCGTTTTTTAAATGATTATTTGTTGCTATGCTGTATCTTGTATGTAGTGGGGTGGAGGAAACCTGGGAACATAGTGTTAAGACACTTTGTTCCTCATTAAGACATTTGTTTTCCCCATTTTCTGCCGAATTTTTCAGGCATTGCGTGTTAATTGGTGAAAGTCGACGCCATGCTTTGTCCTGTTACCAGAGTATTTTATCGTTTAATTGGTTGTTCCTGGTGGTCCCGAAATCTTGTTATAAAAACTAAATATTATAAAAAATATCAATAGTACAAAATAAAACAAACATGTAAAAATAATATAATAATGATAATTTACTCATCAAAATGTTAAACAATTGTGCCGAAAATTAGGTGCTGCGTGGGAAACGGAGTGTCTCAACACTAGGTTCCCTTGGGTCCATCTTGCTATTTGCGGGGATTCAGTTACAAAAAATACCAATATTAATATATATTTTGTTCTAGCTTCGCCATCTAGAGATCACGTGTTCCATTTAACGTTCCCGAAAGAGTGGCAGAGGAATGATATTAATCAACTGTTTAGTGCTTATGGTAAGTTGTTTTCTATTTATTTTTTTATTTCAATAATTATCATAATATTTGGTTCGTATGTTTTATTTGTGATCAACATGGGTGCCAGACCTCAATACCTCAGACCTCAGTGTTGGATCTGCGCTTGTGAATGTTTTCTTTGATATAAATCATTAATATTCTTTTCATATCATACAATAATTTAAGAGTATCCATTTATAAATATTGGAAATAATATCATTCAGAAACTAATAAAGATAACATATAATTCTTAAAATATATTTTTTAACTTCACGCAGTATACCCATTTAGTACTGTAGATAAAGGTAACATTATGTTAAGACACTCAATTTTCAACATTGCGAGTTGAGTGGCGAAACTCAACGCCGCGTTTTGTCTCTTTACCAGAGTGAGGAATCGAATCTCACAACCGCCGCGTTTACACTCAGACGCTGTCCAACTGCGCGTCGACTATTTTCATGGAAATGTATTTATTTTATCCTTTCTATATTTTATTCTTTCCTTTTTTTAGGTCAAATCACAGTAAATTTCCTCGATGAAACGACAGCGCTAGTGGCTCTCTCTAGAAAGGAACTCGCCAAGACAGTATCAAGAGCGTTTGTTGATAACAAGCGGATATCTCTAGTCCCCTACGTAAAATACAAGTTGATTGCTGCTAAGGTAATTTTATTTATTCAATTTATCTTAGTTTCACGCTTCACGTTGTATATATACCGCATGTGGACGGGCAGGTAGAGAGAACCTGGGTAACGAGTGTTAAAATACTCCGTTTCCGATTAAGACATTTCTGCATCGCGCTTCCGTCGGAAAAAATCAGGTTTTGTTTGTTGAGTGAAGTAACTCAAAGATGCACTTTGCCTCGTTAGAAAAAAAAGCGGCATTGAGTTCCGTCATTTAGTTCATAATATTTTAAATTTGGGCGGATTGTGGAGAACGACGACTCTTGTCACTAGCTTTTTTATTAAATATTTATATTGAAAATTTAATTTAATAAGGCAAAGTTTATATTATACATTTTTTTCTTCGCTTTTTCAACATAAGGCAAGAGATGAGTATAACAAACATTATTGTTCACTCAACTTTTATTTTAGAAAATTCTAGAAATCTTCTTTGTCAACAGGCCTCAAGTCAGCCGGTCCAACGTCGGGACGATTCGTCAGAGAGATACACTAAAATGTACGTAATTCTTGTATCCGTTGTGTCCGCCATTGCTTTGTATTATTTTGTACTAGTGGCCCGCCCGCGACTTCGCCTGCTTGAACTACATGATTATTCATTAATTAACAAAATTGACGGACAACAATAATGACTTCTAATAGGTTTTTTCCACATTATCGTAATTTCTGTAAGGATTTTTGATTGTTTTGAATTTAAAAATACGACCAATGTTGATACTTGATATTTATAATAATATACATTGAGAATGCATAATATAGATTTCATAACACGATTTTGTTTAATTTTTTGGCGTAATGAGATAAAAAAATCATGTTTTTTGTCTCCAAATACTATATATATATTTATACATACAATATAAACGAAATAAAAATATGTTAACTAAAATAAGAAAATAAAGCTGAGTATAGAACTTAATGCATAATTAGATGGAGAAATAATTTATACAGTATTGAGTCTGTACCTTGGGGTTTCTAGTCGAAGCTATTGTAGCTTTACGGATCGTGAGAGGATATCCGTAGGGTGCCTGTGTTTCTCGTGATTTTAGGAATTTATGCCTTTTGTATTTTCATGCTTGACTTATTGCTTCCTTCTAGCCGTTTATACCAAATTACAATTATAATTACTCATTTTTGATATTTGATATCCATTTAGGAAGTGTCACTGTAAATGCGACAGGTTGTAGGTTCAATTCCCAGTCGAGGAAATAAAATATTTAATGTTTTCTTTGATTCGCTCTCGTGTCGAAGCAAAGCGCGGCGTTGAGTTCCCTCAGGCTCCCTCTGCCAACATTGCTTTGAGCGCAATACACCGTGAAGCTGATTATTAGGCGTGTTCATTATTATATCGAAATTCACATGTAAATTAACTCATTTTATTAAAATAAACACAACCATAAATGACTTATTTAGCATATATATTAGCATACATACAATTAACTCTAACAATATTCCAACATTCTCATATACCAATTTAGGTGCGTCCATTATTGGCACAAATTCAATTCTACAATATTCTAAAGCTAAACTAACAAACTAAATATAACAGTTTGGTCACAAAGACTGGACAATGGCGCGTGGTGTGCGACCCCGCGACCTCGCGTGCGCGCTTCCGCCATCTTGCATTTTAATGCGCGCACAACATTTGCATAGCGCGCAACTAGCGACTCGCAACTCGCGACTGGACACGTGTGATGATATTCCGTTTTATTCTATTCTCGTTAGCGTTAGATCGTGCTTGATACGAATGAAAATGGCATCTTTAATTGATTTCGATTGTATATTTTTAGTGCATTTTGTTTCTGTTGTATGAAAGGTTATTATGTATATTTTATTTAATTTTATGACTCGCATATCTTAGCAGATCAGTAGAAGAGATATTTAACGTGTATGTTTTAAATTTATTTTGCAAGTCAGCGTTGATATATTCAAATATATATTTTCTAATTAAACATTTCCGAGGTCAGAAAGTGCCTTAGTAGGAACGGAGTGCCTTAACATCCAGGTTCCCTCTGCTTGCCCTGCTATAAGCATTTTAAACATAATTAATAGGTGTGTGAACATTATTTAATGGGTAATGTTTAGAAACGTGAAACGAACACGCGCCTATTTGAAGCTACTACCTAAACATTACCTGACATGTGCGTTGTGCGTGATCTTCGACGTGGTTTAGCACCAAACACGCAAGTTCAGTAGCTATACCGACTAATACTTTGTGTAATCAGATTCTAAAACTTACCAGCTTCACGGGTTTTCCCGTATAGCAGATACGCAGAAGAAACTTACTGTTAAGATAATCCGTTACTCACCTTATATCCAATTTTTGAGACATTGCGCGTTGAGTGGAGAAACGAATGCCGCGCTTTCTCTATCGCAGGGAAATAAAAAAGTACTTTTTTTTAAATTTTCAATTACCATAGTTAAATATTTAATAACTATATAAATTATTTATAAAAACATTAAGTATGTTCACGACTTCTGAATCGATGAGTTTGAGATATGAACTGTCAGTATTAACATTCCACCTTCTTCTTCTGTGTCAGTAGCCTCATATCTCATGTCCCATCGCGCCCGCGTACTTAATTATTTTCTTCATTTTTTTTACAGACAAAGGTAGCTACGTATTTAATTGGATAAAAAGATAAAATAGCAGCTTGATGATGTTTTCCATATAGCAGAAGAGAGGGCTGCTCAACCCCTGCGAAAGAACATAATTTTTTCATTAATTTTGAAAGAAAAAACATAATTTTAAGACACCCTGTTTCCCACTCTCCGCACAATTTTAGAGACGAGGGAGTTGTGTTGTGAGTTGACGAGAGAGTTTTATTTAGTGGCGGAACTCAATTCGATGAAATAAAAATAATTTAACATCTCATACAATGATTCCACTATTGCGGCCCATATATAGTTCTCAAATAA
Organism: Heliconius pardalinus sergestus; assembly: GCA_001486225.1. Taxonomy (NCBI): domain Eukaryota; kingdom Metazoa; phylum Arthropoda; class Insecta; order Lepidoptera; family Nymphalidae; genus Heliconius; species Heliconius pardalinus. The sequence goes on along the minus strand of FASU01000506.1, from coordinate 9,304 downwards.
ATATATAGTTATACACCTATATTTTTTTATAAGTAAGTTCCGTTACTCAACACGCCACAATGCTATAAAAATACGGCGCAAGGTGAGGAACGGAGTGTCTTAATGGGAAGTGTTTAACACTAGGTTCCCTCTGTCTACGTAAGAGCTACATAAAGCTATATATAAAACAAACAAAATAAACAAATATAAATAAACAGAAAGTCCCATTTCCAAAGTAGCCGACGATAGATGGATTTCAACTTGCAAGTGTCATTTAGCTCTAGGCGACGCGGTTTCACCATACTATCTCTTTCGACCTTTAAGGGATTTATGTTCAGTCCGAATTGCATTAGCGACCGCTAGTGGCATATCAAAGTTTGGCACGGCGCATATAAATAAGAGCGGTTAAAGAAACAATCCTGGCACGCGTCGATACCTCGTAAACACTAGGGCTTCGTCGGCATCGCTCGTGCCGATGCTATCGCCTGGTTACCTTGTTTATTGCACAGAGTAATGCTGTACAAATACTATCTTATTAAAGATAGACTAATATATGTATTTTTAATTGAATCTTGAGGATAGTCGTGGCGTAGGGGACAATAGTGTGTGTCTGTAAACGCGTTAGGTTGTGAATTCGATTCCAAGTCGAAGAAATTAATTTAGTATTTCATTTCCTCGTTAACTCGGCAAAAGCAGCGTTGAAGTCCTTAAGTTGATAATAGCTCAAAAAGAAAAAACTAAGACTTGTGTATTATGTTCTCGGAAGCTCTCAAGCTCTCTGGTTTGATATAACCTTCAGGTGACCCGAACGCTCGTTTCCCTAGTCTATTCCATAAAAAAAATGTATGCTCTGGTGACGCTTTTAATGATTTCGGAATTAAAATGTAAGTATAAATAGTTTTTCGCTAACATTAGATATGTTACGTTCTTAATTTTTTGTATAAGCAAATAAGTGAAACCTTTATCCTTCTCATTCAATTTCTTTATATAAGGCATACTTACAATGTGACTTAAAAAGATCTGTAAACTTGTATCTGTACCACAAATTATACCCGAACAGTTAGATCTGCATTGTTCAGTATTCTATGCGAGATAAAGATGCGCACGCGTTTAAACTGGGTCGCGATTTTCTAGCTTCTGATAGCGGTGGTAATGGGTTTAAATCAGCCAGATTTAAATCTTTGTAGCCTTCTATTAAATATTGTCCACTCTCTTCTAGGGTCATCTTGATTTCCCCAAGTGTGGGTGTAGCCATTGTATTCAGTTCTTATTTTAATGGAAGTTTAACATTTGAAGCTGATATTAAGAAAAGTAAATATTTAAAGCCTTATTAGTAGATTTTATAAAATGTATTATTACTGCAGTTTTGTCCTCTTATCATCGTCTGGCAAAGCCGTTTCGACATCATATAGACTGCATATTTAATGATGTAGCAAACGAATAGCTTTATTGAACAAATATTGAGGCCAGTCGTGGCGCAGGAGCCCAATATACGATACGATTGTAAACACGAAAGATGAGTTTGAATAAAATTTTATATATTGAATATTGTCATTTCCTCGGTATGCTAACGAGGCATAGCGCGACGTTGAGTTCCTCAATTCAACAAGCAATGTCTCCAGAGTTCGGCAGAAAGTGGGTAACGGAAGTTTCTTAATGGAAACGGATAATCTTAACACTAGGTTCCCTCTGCCTACCATGATACGTGTAGGATATTGTTTGAAGCGAAAAAAACTGTTTTAATCGGGAATTCGATCTCATATTATAACTGAGTTAGACACGTAAAAAAAACAAATATTTGAAGAATGTAGTATTAACAGCTATTCAACCTATTATACTTACAATACCTGGCAAATATGTTAGATCTGTGATATAGATTGCTCTGTACGAGGCACGATAGTGCGCACGCGCCGCCAACTGGGTCGCGCTTAGGGTTGCCAGGTCGCCCAAATCTAATAGCCGGACAGAATATTGAGGGCGTCGTGGCGCAGTGCGTGATTGTAATTGCGACAAGTTGAGGGTTCGATCTCATCCGGGGAAATGAAATATTTAATACTTTAATTTCCTCGGTTTGGTAATAAGACAAGCGCGGCGTTGAGATCCGCCACTTAAAGCGCAATGTCCCGAATATTCGAACGTAGAGTTTTAATACTAGGTTGTCTCTGCCTACCCTTCTATATGCGGAATACAGCGTGAAACAAAAAAAATAATATGACAAAATAATTGTATGTAAAACTAAGCACTTTTGCTTGTTATAAAATATTTTCTTCCAAAATAGAAATAAAAGTATAACAAATGCGAAAAGCCTATAGTTATTCCAGTATAATGCGGACGCCTGGCAACACTAGCCGCGATCCCTCAAACCACTGATAGCTTACCTCGCCCAGCTCCCAGCGGTAGCATTGATTTAAGTACTCGTGTGAAATACTGCCTCCTGCCTGCGCTCGAGCCATCGCGATACTTCCCCACGTGGGCGTTGCATTGAATAATACACCGTTTATACCTTATCGGTCAAATAAAGGTGGTTAATAATTTATTTTCAAAGCGGTAAAATCCATAAATAATTCTTTTTTTCTAAATTTAACATACTAAAATGGCAGGATAGCGTATATTAAGATGGCAATATAAACATCTATGGCGTTAAATGTTGTTAAGTCTTTTTATTAAAGTATATATTTCTGTTATATGAATGCTATAAATTATAAATTTCTTGTTTATCTTGAATGGTAACACAAAAAACGACAAATGTTTGTTCGTACAGTTAATACGAAATTAATATTAAAAGTGATTTTTGTCATTGCAAAGCTATCGTGGTTTGGTTGTATATAACTGAATATGATAGGTGCAGGTTCCAATTTTATTTGGGAGAATTTTTAATATTTTTAACATAAGTTTTCTCTCGGTTTTATTTTAAAAAGTTCGGTGTTACGATCCCGATATATTTATTAGACACATCGTCTTTAACAAGAAAAAATGAAAACAAAGTGTACCACTAAGTAATTTTTGTCTATTTCCCAAAATGCTCCTGCATTATTTTTTTAAATTGTAGGTTCGATCCCCCCTTCGGAAAATTTTTCTCGCTCTAGTAAACCAAAGCGTGACGTTGAGTTTTCCACTCGTTAGGCTTCGAATTCGGGCAGCAAATGTTCAACGGAGTATTTTAACACAGTATTCTCTCTGCCTACTCTACTACAGGCGGTACAAGACTGAAAAAAAAACAATGAGAATAATGGTAATGACATATAAAAAGTATAAACGATATAAATTAAATTTTATTTCCGTCAGCTGAACAATAAAGGGTGAAGTAAGCTTAAGTTCGTTCAGCCGAATAAAACATTAACAGTTTTCAAGATAGGAATCGTTTAGTATTCTTCCACTCTGGTTGCCACTTGAATATTATTGAGAAAGCTCGTCCATTCCGCTTGCCGTCGTGTTGGATTATTACCAGACGTAGGGCTGTCACTCGTGAAATGAAGCAGTCGGTACGCCTTTTAAATATTCCGTTTATTGCTAAGAACTGAATTAAATAGTCAATGATTATTTTTTTATATTATTATATTATTTCTCAGATAGTCTTTGCTTTAATTTAAGTGAAAATAAAAATATAACGGTATAGAAAAATAGTCATCCCTAAGTTTTCAATTCTATAATGTACTGAGAATTCTCTAATACGAATATTGTGGATCAAAGCTATCGGATTGTCGTGATAGATGTTTGTACTTTGTAAGCTATTGCCTTTTCTATGGAAGTTTTGTATGATTTTATTATAATACCTATTTACGAGAGTATCATTGCATCTGAAATGTTTTTCAATAGTTGAAGAATATTTGAGATCTAAAGATTGTGGTTGTGCTTTTTTAATTTAAATATTTAATACTATTAACTTGCGGCTTCGCTCTATTGATCAATTTCATGAGCATGTGCAATACACGACACATCTAAGTATCCGAACGTCGTATGACATATAGCTCGCTCTCTTCGATATGTGGAAAGAAATGTTAGAAATGTTTTCTATCTAAGAAAACATTTCTAACTATTACTTCCTGAGATTAGGCCTTCCAACCAAAAAAGTAAAGAGATCACTCGACAAACTTTAATATCAATCCTTCAAAAACATTTATTTAAATATTTAATATAATATAAGCACCCTGTTGAAGCTCAGCCAGCAAATGCCAGCCCAAGTTAATTTCGAAATAGAATGTACACTTAATTATTTGCTTAGGACATGAGATACTAAGTTCGATTCCATTCATTATGTTACAACATTTGCATACAAGCCCATTAAACGTTTCTATGTTCGAACAAAGTAGCCAATTTCTCAAAGAGCGGCGAGGTATTCCGCGTGCGTGTGGACAAAAGGCTAAGATAACCCTGCGCGCGCGCATTGCGCTAGCTTAATACGAGCTCTTTATTCCTGACGGGGTACTAATGGCGCCACCCGACGACGCCCGCGATTTAGTGTTATAAGACGGTGCTCTAACGACGCACCATCAGTTCCACGCCTCTATCAGCCCGGCTGAATGGAAACTGGGAGGGCTTCACGCGAAACATATTCATTTTACTCGACTTTGCATCTTATTCTGCATGCCCATTGCGGATATTCCGCAACCCGTGTTTCATTATAGCTGTTTTAGATTACAAATGATTCGAAATAAATATTTTTTATTTTTATTTAATATGACTTCCACGCAGCTTACGATTACTTGGCACACGCGAGGAATCGTAATGACCGAGCCAATTATATTTATTTAATCGTACATAAGAAACAGATGCGTCTGATATCGTTCGTGTTTAATCTACAGATGGACGCGACAGGACAGAGCAAAACCTCTTTGCACTGATACGTGGTATTTAATTGACGTATAGATTCGTGAGTAAACCACGAGCGCCCATCACGGGATTTTGCGCTATGTTTTTAATAGGCGTAGAGGCGGTAATTGCGTGCTCATATTTGACAGTTCGTACGGCAAGGCCCAAATATGCGGTGTCGGCGCACAATTTGCCCCGGACACGTCACTCAGTGTAATTGGCTGTGGCCCGCCATTAGCTAATGAGATCTTGCGATAGGATCTGGTCGGCGTTTGTGCAAAGAGTATCTTATGGCGTCGAAGATAGTTCGCCGTTAGTCGGCGGTGGTGGCGGCGTGGTGACGGTGGTGGTCACGGTGGTGGTGACGGTGGTGGTGACTGCGGTGGTCACGGTGGTGGTGACGGCGGTGGTGGCACTGTGTCGGTGTGAAACCATCCGACGTGCCGACGTCTTGCCTATTGCGATCGATCTGGGCGTATAAGGAGCGCCTCCGTATCTGACTTGGAATGATTGAATTTAGTACTGTACTTTTAGTTTACTAGTAGTACCTGCTCGTATACTAGCGTCTGTCATATGTACGCTTGTAGCGTACATTAACGTCCATTCGGTGAATTATATTAGTTGCTGCGTGCATCTAAAAAGTTCTTATTGATATTTCATTTTAAAATAACACATATAACTAATACTTTATAGAATTTTTTTTACAATGCCCGGTCTGAATTTTAAACGTTTTTTGTAAGTTTTAAAGTAAGTGTATTTTAATTTTAAATGTGGGTGGGTGTGGGTAATTCATAGGAAAATGTTATTATTACGGGTTGTACGTAGAAATCAATGGTAATGAGTAAAAAATACTACACTGTATACATCTTTGGTGCAATTAACAGTAAGTGAATAGGTGTTTCTTATGAAAAACTCGCTTGCCCTTATGTTATGCGTTATTTCATCGTCCCAGTGTGTACTAGTCGTAGGGAGATTGGCCATAAATTAAGTGTAATTGATACGACAGAGACATCACTCTCCAAGATCACAAAAACATAGTTTACCTTTTTCGAGCGGATCTAATAAGCCCCCTTTTATATAAGGTAAAAATAATTAAAATGTCCGGTTTTAAGAATTAATATACGTGTAAAAAGGAGACAGTTATTCTTTACAAAGTAAATTTGTACTGCTCGTGATTGACCGGAACAAGCAAGGACGCGTTGGGTTCATTATATATGTATATTTAGATCTAATTGTTCGTCTATTTGCATTGCATCCGAGGCCGTTGTAGCGCATAGGCACAAGCGTGTCCCTTCTTATTCTTCTTCTCTTTTAGCATAGCAGGGTAGGCATAAGGAAACTTGGAATCTAGTGCTTAAGCACTCAGTTTCCATTAAGACACTTTCTTTCTCCACTTTTTGTCGAATTCTGGAGTCACTATGTGTTGCGTGGCAGAACTCAACGCTTTGCCTCATTAGCAGCGTGAGGAAATTAAAATACTAAATATTTCATTTCCTCGAATGCGAATCGAATCCATAACCTACCGCTTTTACAAAAGCACGCTTGTGTCCCAACGCAACCGCTAGTTTCAATATTAAAAGTTAATAACTTATCATTATTTAATACTAATTTAGAATATTCTTTGATTTTTCAATTGGTCCTATTCATCTCTCTCATATTTCGATATTAATTTTAACGTCCATATAAATTTCGTCGCACGGATAATCAGTAATTCAAATGAATTTACAATCGTCTATTTTGATCAACAAATTGTATTCATATTCAGCAAGTTCTATTTATGATCGCTTAATCTTTCATTCGTACCCATAAAGTGAGATTTGGTATGCCCACCTATTATTGCGTCGGTCGCAACAAGTAAATCGTGATTGCTCAGTTAGGGTGGAAGTACCACGGACCACGGATACACCATATTGGTCATACACCACCACCATTATTCCTTTTATTTGGCACCTAAATTGGAATGGCAGGCGTGTAAGCTCGTGGTCTGGTGGTTTCTAGTGATTTATTTTCAACGATATCCTTGTTGCTGTAATAATAAATACTGGTAGCAAATTAACAAGAACGTTAACGTACTGGCTTGACTAATTCGTATTGGGTTACAGGGATGTTTTTAAAGCTCTTCCTGCTTTGTCGACTTGAAGAATATTGGGTTTCGCGTCTCCGTTGCTTAATTTATTGGTTTTGTACGACGTTGAGATGTTTTGGGACGAAATACTGTTAGGTATACAAAAATGAGCCATCTGCAACTTTGCCTCTATCCTATATTCGGAAAGTAATACTTTCCAAATATAACTAAACTTATTCGGCGGAAAATGGGGAACTGAGTAGCTTCCCGAGTAGAGATAAGGTTCCCTTTGCCTACCATGCTGTGTGCGGAATACAGCGTGAAACTGTATAACACCAAGCCTGTCTGTTCTCCAAGCTTTTCTCGTTAATATAGTTATCGTTATAGTTCGTTATATTTCACCATTAAATCTGCCCTCGTAGTCGTACTACCAGCAAAAAGTGTAAGTAAAAGCGATCGATCTAATGGCGTCGTGGTTAATAAACCGACAAACGTCAAACTAGGTATTGTTTTCAATGTGATGTATGTGCATATGTTATATGAACAGTGTCGCCGGGTGTCCCCGGGTGACAGCGGACGCGGGCTAACGGGTTACCGTCAGTGTTGGGAAATATAACGCGTGTATTATATTGGCCCAACTTAGATGTATTGGTCAAGCAGATTAGGCTCGATTCACATGATGTTATATCCAGTTAATATTTTGTTAAGGAATATTTTAGTTTTCGCTTTGAAACCCTTTCGGTGTAATGCGATGTAGTGAACGTTACCCGCGTCAGCCATATCATTATCTAAAATTAATGAATAGCTGAATTAATTGAGAAAATCATGAAAGTACTTCTTCATACCATCTATTTAATGTTTTTGACAATCTTATAAAATATAGGTATTAAAATAAATATATAACATCAAAGCTTTGGTTGTATGAGGTTGTATGATGTTTAATATTTTTCAGCATATAGTAGGCAGAGGGAATTTAATATCAATACACTTTGTTCTCCAGTTTCCATCCAATTTTATTCCCCCTATTAGAAATCGAACCTACAGTCATCGTGTTCACACAGACAGCAATATACTGGCGTATATTGGTCCAAGTTTATTCATGTGATGGCTCATCAGAAAACAAAGGCCACTCTTGCGCATGTCACTGTCAACTAAGTGAGTACGCCCAAGAGGTAATTAAGCGCGCGCCGACCAGTGTTTGAATTTCGAATGAACTCGGATACGTGTCACATGATACATTAGGTTCCTTAGTTTACACTGATATGGGTACTTGCTGTTCATACATTTTAATAGTTACAAACGTATAGTATGGGCGATGTGTTGTGGCTTTTGCGCATTATATAGTCGGGAAGAAAATAATAAGATAAAATATTAAAAATAAATCTGCACAGCTGTCTACAGCTAGCTTCAAGGGGGCCACGACTCGTTAATCGTACTGTAGGTTCTGAATATTTGAGCTTGTTCTAAATTAGGTTTATAGATACTTAGGTTTTTACAAAGGAATACATGCACCTAGTCTATCACAGCGGACAAAAGTATAATAATATAAATTTATTTATTCCCCAAAGCACCAACTGAAACAAACATTTTAGAGACTTTATCATAAACAGGAATAAAGTTATTAATAAAGCCAATACCCAGTAGTCAATCAATAGCTTCACCGTGGCGCGTCGCGAGCCATATTTGGTCCAATGTTTGATATATCGACCATCTAGGTGATTCGTCCCATACATTTACGATATATATCGTGGCTTTGGTGGTGAAGAGAGTCAACCACAAACTCTTACAAATTTCCAGAATATAAACATTATTAGTGGAGAAAATCCACAAACAAACAAGTATATTATATACATATATATATATACCTAGTTTATTTCTATAATTTGGAAACTATAAGTGGAATTGTAATAAAATTCACTTTATTAGATTAGATAACTAGATACCCAAACGCGGCCACTTAAAGTTATTGTTATAT
>FASU01000486.1:199-14013 GCA_001486225.1 Heliconius pardalinus sergestus | reverse complement strand
CTTTTGCGGTCCGAGGGGAAGAGGGGTCTTGATATGAAGAAAAAAGCTAGAAGTTGCGGCTATAGCGTGCCGCCCTATACAATTTTGTTAACCTGGACACCTCTTTTGTTAACCTGGACACCTCTTAACTTTTTAAGAGACGCTCTGTTCCCATTAAGACACTTATGTTCACCATTTTTCACCGAATTCTGAAGGTATGGCTTGTTAAGTGAGAGTTACCAGAGAGAGGAAATGAAAATATTATATATTTCACCATCGAGTGGTGATCGAACCCACTTCCTGTCGCGTTTACAGTCACACCGCTCGTGCCCCTGCGCTACGACTGTCATCAAAATTCTCAAATCCTCTTACACATATTAAATGTGGTGTTTGACTTCCTCACAACTTCATTAAATACTTCAAAACAAAAATTATGAGGAACAGAGTGTCTTAACATTACGTACCCTGTGCCTACTCTCCTATAGATATATGGAAGGCAGCGTGAAGCCAATGAAAAATAAACATTTAGTTAATTTCTGGACTTCCATAAAGATAATTGATTTAATATTTTAAGCTTAGTGGTTAGAGCCACTGGGGGCAAATAATTTACTTCATTAAACCAATATTCAAAAAAATTATAAATTCAATTCTAATATTATAATAGTATGTACAAATGTAAACAAGTTTAATATATTACTCAGACGATCTCGTAGCTAAATACTAATCTTTATAAAATTTAAAAGAAAAAATTACTGATCTTTCAAAGTTCTGATATGCATTAGCAAGGATTTTCATAGAATCATTCTCAGGTGTAATTTCCAATTTAGTAAACTATAACGCTTTTTAACCGACTGCGTGACGAAAAGGAAGGTAGCGTGTCTAACAGTTTGTGTACGTATACATAAATTTAAAAGGTTTTTAATTTTAAAGGTATAAGTGCTTGGAAATATTGAATTGACTGAAGAATAAATATGTCTTGACTGTTAATCTTTATAAAATATTGTTTGTATTTTCGTCGTATATGTCGTCAACGACAACGACATCCTCTTAACGCGTAGCGCTTGTACTTTTTCAGAAGCAGAGTACCCCCTTCCCGGTGCCGGTGCTGGTGTAAAGTCCAATGGGGCTAACAGAATAAACCTCAAGACTATAAAAAATAGGCTATCTCGACAGATCCAGCATCGATCAAAAAAGGTAGAATAGATACATTTCATACATTTCAATCTTGTACATATTATCACACATATAAATAAAAATCTGTCTGTTATTTTAAAATAACCTTGCTTTTTCACATGGATATACATAATCAAACCATTATATATTTTTTTCTGATTTTCACTGAAAGATTGAGGGAGCTATAGAGCAAAATACGGCCTACTTTATATCCCAGTATTTTGCTCATGCAAAATAAACATTTTTTCTTTTAATTACGATAAATTTGCAAGCAACATCAAAATACCAATATATTTAAATTACGATTTATTAATCATATAACAGTACAGATAATCATACTAAAATAACCAACCAATTGTCCCTAAATACACTTAAAAAATATTAAATAAAAAAATATATATTCCAAGCGGGCGAAGCCGCGCGGACGCCACTAGCATAAAATACAGATAACAATTTCATGAATAAAAAAATATTGTACCTACAATGTGTTATGCATTTTATCCGAACATTTTTTTTTTATTTATTTCCCGACAATTTCAATAAACAGTGCATTTAACAAATCCGCTAGTATTTCGGCACAGTTCAACTCAGTTCAGTACAATTTTGTTTAAAAGTTTTTTCGCGAACGAATGAAACGCAAATAGGTTGGTTATTCGATTTTATACTCTTTATATTTCGACATGTCAAAGGCTTCTTCGCGGGCCGTGCGTGTGAGAGACGATGTTTTTTTATTATTATTTACATTCTATGAAATTTTATATCGTTAAACTTAAATAGAAATGGGGTCTTGTTTTGGATCGAAATTTATTTTATTTCATTTTAAACTAATATTAAAATATAATAATAATTAATTAGTACTAGTAGAGACTTACGACTTATTATTTTATCTTTAATTGTTTTTGAAAGACACGAGTTATAATCTACTTTTTAGCATCAAGCTAAATCCTGCACAAAGCAGGGTAGGCAGAGGGAACTTAGGAACATATTGTTAAGACAATCCATTCCCATGAAGTTCCATTCTAAACATTTCGACAACACAAAGGCCAATACACGATGTCTCTTAGTTGAACAGAAAGAAAAGATGTGAGTTTACACCTAATTTTAATTATTTACCTGCTACCCTGATTCAGTCCGCTGAGGCGCAGCATCTGACTGTAAATACGACGGTTCTGGGTTCAAATCGAAAAATGAATATTTTCATGTTCTCCCTCTCTGATAAAAATACAAAGCACGCACGCACGCACGCACGACGTAGAGTTCCGCCAATTAATAGGCAATGTTGTGCACTTAAATGGGTATCGGAGTGTCTTAACACTTCCTAGATAGAGTGGTAGATGCGGGATAAAGCGTTAAGCTAACGTAAAAATAAATCAATTTATTAATTTTCATAATTTTATTAATAATTTAAAAGGCTTACCTTAGGTTGCAGCTAGCTGTCCGCACTGCTTGCAGGTACAGGATATTCTGAATATTCTGAACAGGACCATAGATTTACTCCATAGGGAGAATATCGAATATTTACTGGACCATTTCTTGTATGTAGTATATATATATTGTGTACTACAAATGGAATTAGGGTTAAAGTGGTATAAGGTAATGTTAGCGATTTTATAAATTAAGATTAAATTTATTAATTGCGGCGTCGTGTTTCTCCATTTAATACGCAGTGTGTCTACTATTCAGCGGAAAATGGGGAACGGAAGTGTCTTAATGGTAATAAAATGTCTGATCATTAGGCTTCTAGGTTCCGTTTGCCTACCGTGCTATATACGGGATTCAGCGTGAAGCGAAAAAAATATTGAAATATATGGCATGGTTAAGAAATCCTTCTTAACCATGGACGATCACGAAAAATTAGAACCTTGCTGGATGGTCTTACCAGTGTGCATTCCAAGATTCCAGATTTCCCTTGAAGCGTCAGATCATTACGAGAAACGCCTAAACCCAAACTTTATTTTTTCGGTTTCACGCTATGTAGGCAGGAGGAACCTAGTATTTAGATACTCCGTTTCTCATTAAGACACTTCTTTTATATTATTAAGCATTGCGTCTTGAGTAGAGGAACCCAGCGCAGCGTTTTGCTTTACTACCAAAGCGAGGAAATGAAAATATTCGATATTAAAGCTCAGACATGGTATCCCAGGCATGGTACCGCTTCCTTCGCCTTCTGGCTCCGTCTCTAGACCAGCTCCATAATTATTAAGTTCTAAGATAAGATTATAAATAATGGAAATTGTGTGAATTGAGAATAATGGAAAAATAACAATAATATATTGAAATACTTTCAAATTCAAAGATTGAAAGCCAAATGAGTTCTAAGTATTAAATTTTAACCTATTTTAGTCTATCTTTTCTGTTCTCAATCTTAAAAATAAAGATAATTTTAACGAATTATACTAAAAAAATACATTTAAAAAATTAAACAGAGAGAGAGAGTTAAACAGAGAAACGTACATACATATATTCAGACTTAACGTTTTGAGGTAGAATACTGCTGCATCTTGGCGTGCCTTTTAAAGGCTCAACCTAAGTCGCTTTGAATGTACATATGGTTAGTATTTAGAGATAGCGGGAACCTCGATCCCTCTTCGCACAGTGGGGAAATAACGTAATCTATTTGGGTAGTTACGAGTTTGATTTACATTTAGAGATGTTTCTTTTATCTCTTTCCAATTTTAGTTGTTGTTGTAGTTCTCTTCATTTCTCCAGTATCTGTTTTGGATAGTCTTCTTTGATGTAGGTAATAAATTTATATTTTCATTTATTTCGCTCTGTCGAAAGTTCTTAGGTAGCAAACATTAATAAATACAGTCGAATATCTCCTCATTTTACAGAATTCGGTTAAAAACGATTTCAGATATCGTAAAGCGTGTTATAAATTTTTAATTCAGCAAATGGAAAGTATCAATAGCTTAACATCTGTACTCAATTTGTGTTAACAGATATATATTTTACTTCTTTACAGTATAAATTATTTATTTTACTTTATCAAGTAGCTATAATAAATATTTCAGCTATGAAATGGTCAAATTAATGTTTAATGTTCACCCAATTATTTACACAAGCTTCTAATATAGCTCTTCACATGCACGCATTCAAAAGGACATCTAAAACTAACTTTGAAAAGCTAAAATTGCACGATGTTGCCATCAAAATTCTATTTCACTGTAAATATTAAATTCGTGGTATTTACATTCATAAATAAACAGAGAGTTAAACTATTACGATATGTCGTACAAGCTTTCAAATAATAATTTACTTTTTAGGTGTGAATTTTCCCAAATTTCTTTCGTTGTGGCTTACTGGCACAAACGTGGGACCGTAAATGCGACGGCAGCGGGGTCGATTATCACTCGGGAAAATGAATAATTTATTAATATTTTCATTTCCTAGGGAACCTTGTGTTGAAAACTCTGTTTTCCACTTTCCACTGAATTCTGGAGCCATTGCGCATTGTTCGTTCCGCCCAGCAGCTCTCATTTGAGAACCTATGTTACTTATTATACCGTTTTTTGCTAATGCGAGTCGGGATGTTACAGGGCCACTTCTCGCAAGCTAGCTAGTTCATCATTATCGTTTCCTACCTTATGACGCTCCTTGCTGGACAAAGGCATCCAAGTATCCTCACGCCGATGGTTCCTGCAATGCCCATATCCAGTGCTTCCGCAACCTTGATCAGCTGATAGGTCTACCTCATAGGAGGCCTGCTTATCTATCTCAACCTCCAAGACAACAAACACAAAAAATACTATACCTACCTAATTTAATAAAGCTGAAGAGAGTAGATTTGGTTAAATGCGTAGAGATCGCACAAGGAGGCACAAGGAGACTTCTCTACGCAAAACCAAAGTTTCAAGCCTTTCCCAGATTATTGAGCAAGAGTGCCGAAACAGGCGTGTTTAGCGCTGGTGTCAACTCAGGAGTACATGAACGGCAAATATATGAGAAAATCTATTATTGTAATTTATCGATGTAACAGAAACCCAAAACAATGACATTATTTTTCTCTGTGTTCACGCTAATCTCACAATCGGCTTAACCGATTTAAGTGCAGTTTTCACTATTGTATTTAGACAAACTTTCCTTGACATTAAGTATTTGTTTTCTTTAAATCTTTTCAAAATAGATTAGATTAGATTATAAAGTAAGTAAATAATATTGGATATTATTGAATTTCGTTAAAAAATATCTTTTAATATATTGAAATTGTCTTTAAAATAATGTTATTAACTAAACTAATTCAGATTAGTTCTAGCGGGCGAAGCCGCGAGCAGAGTGCCAGTAAGAAATAAAACAACATAATTTCAGAATCTATTTATTTCCGATTCCAATTTTTATAAAACAGAATGTCTAACTTATGTTTAGTGTTACGAGAGTGCATTACATGCTTTACGATGCAACCTTTATTATACATATAATATAATAATGTATAATTTAACAGACCGCTATTAACTTTAGTAAATAAATAAATATCGCTACCGACTTAACATTACACAATTAGACAATTATACACAGAAAAAAATAACACTGTATAAAAAATAACAGATTAATAATAATAATAATAAATAATTATACACTATGTTTAAAATGAAATATATTGAAGTTATTCTATATTATAACAGATAATGTCGTTAACGCTGCACGCAATTACATTATTTTTATTTTAAATATGTTTAAGTTCAAGGCGTCCGATTTACTAGGCGATATAATTGAAATGACACGTTAAAGGCAGCTAAAGCAAATTTGAATTCGCGATTCTTTGTTTTACAAAATACAAAATTCTTAGTTGTGAGAATGTAAACTTATTTTATTTAAAAGGCTTCTGCCATTTTAACATGCCATTTTCGTCATTTCGACTCCACCTAGTTTTATCTGCTTGCCTGATATCAAAGAAACTGATATTTCCATAAGTTCCATTGTATCGAACACCACGTATTCATATGTCGATATATAAAATATTGATATAAACAAACATCCCTAAAGACGACCGACCCATAATAATAAACAGATATATCATATTCGTAGACGTCGATATAATAATATTGTACTTTAATTTTATCATAACAATTAATTGCAAAGTCTCTAAACGTTAATCATTTGTACAGCACGTGATATTAAGTATAATGAAGACATAATTTTAACATACATACAGACAGACAGACAATTTTAAACGATAACGGCGCCGTACTCAGAGAGGTGGATTAATTAGAAAAATCAATTAATCCAATAATTACTATTCATGTATAGATTCATGATGTATACTACAAAATTTTCTTTCGTTTTAACTTAACAAATTGGCACCGCTATACGAATTACTAAGAAATTTATGAATAATACTAAATTCGGCTAGACATATACATTTTTGTTTCATTTAAGCACATCAGCAAGTGATTGTACCATACTTTGTCTATAGGATACGAAGCTCTGTAAGACTAACGACACTACTCAGTCGTGCGCGCGACGCGCTAACTAACAACACTAGGTCTACACGCTATAGGTAATATTATAATGACATCGATTGAGATTTGAGCTTTTCATTAATATTACAAACTAAATTTGATTTAAACATTAGCGTTTCCAGCGGCGGATTACAATCGATGTTGGCCGCATGGGGTATCTAATATTATAAATGTTAGTACAAAAATTAATGACATTGATCATTGTAAAGTTTATTACACTACTAAAGGCATTATCATAAGAAGATTCTACTCAACATAGCTTGCCTTGGTGTTAAATGACCAAATCTTAAACTGGCGAGGCAGTGCACTTTTGGATGACTTTAGACATGGGCGTGTCCAGAGATATTTTCAAGGGGGCCTGAACTTCAACATTGAACAAATATGTTCGTGTTTCTGTAATTTTTTGTTAGTATAATTTCTGGGGTGGGCACCATACTATTCTGTGGTGGGCGCAGACTGACCGACCCCCCTATTTCTAGGCCCATGTTTTTAGACCAATCTATGTCGATTTTTCCGTTACTACGATTACAATTGACCATAAAAGTTATAACTACAAACATTATTGGCAGTTAACAACCTACTATCTAACTTAGCACTATGAAAAAATATTGTTTACGCCTTAAGTAAAGCAATCTAAATATAATATGTATCACGATGTTTATTTTGCAAATTCAAGTGACATTGAGTGAAAAAGAGACAGAGACAACTAACAATTGGGAATCGTTGATATTGCATTGTCTATATCTACATCGAAAGGTCTAGGTCTAGGCCGAAAGGTCTCAACCAATCAATTGATCGTACCACATTAGTGTTCTGTTTTCTATTAAGAAATTATCAACAGTCAACGGAACATTAGTTCTCTGGATCATCCGATAGTGTTACACTAAAGGGCTCTGATGGTCGGAACACTATCTGATGATCCGGAGAACTAACGTTCTCCAGAAAAAGTTGTCAAGGCAAAAGGATAAGTTCTCATTTCCAAATTCATAAACATCAGCATAAAATACATTTGGAGTCACATCAAAATTAAAATCATTATTGACCGATCGAACTGCTAATAACGCGGAAATTGCAACGTTTCCTGTTCGACAAGCCATAAGTATAACTTCGTAGGAAAACTGTCTTTGTACTACGTTATATTTTACTGTTCATCGACTGTATCTTTGTTTGCGTGAACTTTTAGATGTAAGGAACCTACAGGCCTACAAGTGTTTTAGACCTCCAATCATTATTTGACGATTAAATTCAACCTTTATAATTTAAATAAGTCAGAAAAAAATTGATTCCTAACCTATCGTTATTCGTTCGTTTATTCGTTCTCCATGATCTCGGAACAGAATTTGTAAATTTCAATTCTATATAGAAGTTAAATTAAATATTTGGCAGTTTTAACCAATGTTAAGTTATAATTATACAGCACTATCAATAATTTTATCTCGAGGACAAAGCCATACATTAATATGACACTATAAAGATTGTTATAATACAAAAAATATCGACTAACAATTTTTTTCTATATTATTGTACCGAAATTACAAATAACGTTTAAAAATTACTAATTCACGATATTTTTACTAAAAATAATTTAGAATGGTTTGTCGATTATTCACGTTCAACAACACAACGCAAAAATATAGATTTTTTTTTTAGTCTACATATAATTGTACGCAGAGAAGGCGTGACTTATATTCAAAATATGCAAAATAGAATTAGGCTTTTACGTAACAACTAAGCCACATTATGTGATAATCTTATTTCAAAACTGTTCGAAAACAAATTTTCGAATTAGACATTTTAAGAGAAAAAAGGGGCTTCACGCTTTTTCTCGCATTGCAGGTAGACTGAGGGAACCTATTATTAGGCCTCATTATTAGGCCCACTTGGGGAATGAAATATTTTATATTTACATTTAGTCGCTTTGGTAACGCCGCTTAATAGTCAATAAGCAATGCCTCAAGAATTCAGCCGAAAGTGGGGAACGGATTGTCTTAACAATAGGCTCCCAGGTTTGCACGCCAACTTTGCTATATGCGGGATAAAGCGTGAAGTTAAACAATGAAAAATATCGCGTCTACAGTCCGCTGTCTCACTGTATGACTGTTTCACAAACACGAAAGATATCTAAAATAGTTTTAAAAACATACTGAGTTTTTCCTAATATATCACAAAAAGGAAAATATTATTTGACATCTCATTGAAACATAGTAGTTAACAGTCTTGAAATAAAACATAACATATTTTCGTTGTTAAAACATCTAAATACAAAAAAAAAATGACAACATTAACATCGACGAAGAATTGAAAAATTTTGTTGATTAAGTATTATTAAAACATAAAACAAGAACATCTATATAACATGTACGTATATATGTATAGAAAATTGAATTTGTACCAGAGGTGACTTGTCTTTATTGCTCTTTAGATACAATCTAATTGCTGTTATGTCCATTTCAATATTCACTACACTAAGGCCCGTATTCATAAATCATTCAATCCTAAGATCGCTCTTAAGATGCCGTTTTCCTTTTCATCCATAGATACATAATTTACTAATGAAAACGGCATCTCAAAATCCATCTCAGAGTTACGGGCCCAAGAATCAAAGTATGAAGCGAAAAAATCAAGAACGATTTCTTAGTATACACGCTATTCTATTACCTACAAGAGCCTAAAATCCTTTATAAAGAAGGTACAATCACTTTAGAACGTTACCGATTCAGCGTTAGTTTACGTTTAAAGCCACAGTCACATCAAATATTGTTTACTTTAAGGCTAAATTTGAATAATGTGACAACATATATAAATGGTGTTCAAAAAACTGCAATAGTAAGACAAGGTCACTGTCAGTCAGAACCACATCTAATATATACAATGACAGATCCATAAAAATCTGTTCTTTACTTATTATATATACACGATTCTATTTTATATGTTAGAAAAATGCGCTTATACCTTTTTAACTTTGAATATTCTGTGCGATCGAATAATTAAAATATTAATATTAAGTAATTCTTCAATAAATCCAAACTTTCAATATTAATTTTAAATTCACATTCATATCACTGATAAAAACATGAAATGATATTCTTATTCTAACTCCAAGTACTGAAAACAAGTGTGGCGCAGGGGCCCAAAGTGTGATTTTATACGCGTTTATGGGTTTATTCTCCACTCAAGGAAGAGATTCTTAATATTTTCATTTCTTCACTGTGGAGGCAAAGCGCGTTTAGTTCCGCCACTCAACACACAATGCCTCTATAATTTTGCGGAAAATATGGGTCGGAGTGCCTTAACACTTTACGACGGTTCGGTCTACCTACCCTGCTGTGTGCGGTATATATAGCTTCCATTTAATCAATTTTACAACAGATATTTCGTGCACAAGTTACAAGCGCTTCAACCTGCTACCTCTACCATACCATTGCAGTTGTCCGAATAAAACTTACATACTATACGAAAAAAAACTGTGCAATTTAACCTAAAAGTGAAACGAGAAATCTACATCGACGCACCTACATACATACTTTACATTCATATTTTAAGCTACTTTGGCAAGATTTCTATTTGTACTCCTGTGCGTATAGTGCGTAGAGATAAGCTGAGTTACTTGAATATTATCAAAGTCAATTCCTGTCTAGTCCAAAATGAGTACATACTCCGTAAACTAACTATTATTGTGTGAATAAAGCACATTTTTTTCTGTTACATTTATATTGAATCGCACTTTACGACGTACAAAGTCATAATGTTACTTGACTTTAGCGTATAGCGTAGCTTTAGCGCGCCAATGTTCTACGCTTTCAACGAATACTTGCCTCCAAATCGCATATTATAAATAACGATCCATGTTAGAGGACTTTCTCATAATATTAACTGTAAAAACTACTTGTACGTTTATACTCAACCCAAGGCAAGCAAATACAAATAACCTATATAAATAAAATATGAAAATATACTTGAATCAACCTTGAGTGACATGATTAAAAAAGTAGTGTAAAGTGTTAGCCCTTATAATTGTTAATAAATATAAAATTACAATATTATTTTTCATATTTGTATTTCAAATAAATAAAAAAAAATAGATTTGCAAAATAATGCAAACATTGCATAATTATCCATTTTCCGAAGTACAATTTTTAATTACCACACACGTATAGTTTTCCATATGAGGCCTACATTCCATACATACATAGAAACAAACAAGCAATACATGAACGACCCAAACATTTACATTACAATAATTCCATTACATCAATTTTCATTAATATATTTATAATAAGCTTACTTCTTAGAATAAGGTGATATGTATTTTATTTATTAATCATGACAAGAAGTCTTTATTTTACACTAAAACTGATGAGATCCACAAAACAGCAAGAAGATACGTTGTTTCATTTTTTATCTTATTATTTTCTTTAATAATACTTTTCCTTCTGTCATAATTATTCTTTCTTTGTAATTATAAAGATAATGATAGTAACTAACTAAGTAACAATTTTGAATATAGCTTCGTATGTGTGTGTGGCTAACACTTGTTGAAGACTCGACATGCGCTCACGCAGAGGTGAAACGCTTGCGTATCGCTGCCGCCACGTGCTTTATTTACTGGTGACCCCGAGTTGGACAATGTCCGTTGAGAAAACAGTGAAAAGCGCAACCGGACCACGCCCTGCAACCAGTGTTGGGGCACGGTCGATAGAAAATGTCGATGTGTTTCGTGTTGGTATCAAAGTGCCACCATTTTGGACAGAAGAGCCAGATATATGGTTTGCTCAAGGTAGAAGGACAGTTTGCGATATCTGTAATTAAACCCACCATCGACAGAAAAGTATGAAAAATTAAAATGTGAATTAATTAAAAGATTGAGTGCTTCGAAAGAAAATAAAATTAAACAATTATTAATGCACGAAGAGCTTGGGGACCGAAAACCTTCCCAGTTTCTGCGACATCTGCAAAGTCTGGCAGGATTAAATGTTCCCGACGATTTCTTAAGAACGATATGGATAAGTCGTCTGCCACATGGTATTCAGACAGTGTTAGCTGGACAAGCCAGCACAGCTTCACTCGAAAACTTGGCGGATTTAGCTGACAGGGTGAATGACCTCGCCTCATCTACTCCAAAGGTAGCCACATATATATTTAAAATGCTTTACAACCACCTTACACCGGCCCCTACGAAGTTCTAGAACGTGGTGACAAGACATTTAAAATATTCATAAAAGGAAAAAGCGTGACAGTATCAGTAGACCGCATCAAACCAGCCTACATACTGTCCGATCCTTCTCCCAATCCTATTTCCACGCCTACTCCTAAATCCAATCCTGATTTTTCTTCCAATCCTCCCATTCAAGATGGCTTAAAGCGAACTCGCTCAAATAGAATTGTTCGGTTTCCCGATTATTATCGCCCTTGACAGTCTCTGGTGGTGGGTGGTGTGGCAAATACTTGTTCAAGACTCTACATGCGCTCACGCAGAGCTCAAACCAGTCGTTTATAATAATCGTCTCTCGCTTGCGTATCGTTGCCGCCACGTACTTTATTTATTAAACACATCACACATATACTATACTAGCCAACTAGGGCGGATTCGCCTGCTTGAACTATACGGACATTTATTAAATGTATTTATGAAAATATTATCAGTTTGGAGGGTGAACCTTAATAAATCATGAACCACGTGTTCAATGAAATATTTTTAAGAGTCTAAATTTCAAATCTTATAGAAAATGGTGGCGATTTAAAAAAAAATCCATACAAACTTTCAACTCCTATGTCATCCCCTTAGGAGTCGAATATTGCAAATTCCCGTCTTAGCGAGCACCTACGTCCTATAAATAACTGATATGAAAAATTTCAGATTCCTAGCACACATAGTTTCAGAGATTTCATGATGAGTGAGTGACCTTTCGATTTTATATATATATATGTTATATAGATTTTATATATAAAGAGGAAACGAGATTTTTTTAGAAATTATACAAAAAAAGTCACTGCTAATTATAAAAATAAATCGAAATACAGTAAAGTTATACATACGAAAACACAGAATATACTCTCTGCTCTTGGTTGGCTATTGGTTATCAATTGTATTTTGTTTTGTATAAGTTAATTTTGTTTCATAATTATTAGTTTTTAGTGTATTGTAAATAATAGTTGAGGTAAGTTGTTAATTATATTCTTATATTATATGTTTCCCCTTATGTGTCATATTTGACAGGAGGAATGGATATAAGGCCAGAACCGGATCCACCTGATCCGGGCGAAATTTGTTACACTCCTGATCCCGATCTTTCATCTCCAAATTCAAGTTTCAGAAAACGCCACAGTATTAACCAAAATATAGATCTGTAACATCTACTATTTGTAGACTTCCCCAAGGCCATGCGTGTACGCCTCTACATCTAGCTAAATTAAGAGTTAAAGACACTGTCTGTGGTATTTAGTGTCTATATGTCGACTTGTCAGGAAAATTTACCGGTTTTTACCGAGTGTCGAAGTGTAATAAGATCAATAATGGAAATAGGGGAGAACTTGGGTGTCGAATCCTTTTATATTTTAGGAGATTTTAACGCTCACTCTAACGAGTGATTTTATAAGGAAATGATTAATTTTTGTGTTGAGCAAAAATGGTTGTGCGTGGATGTAGACAATCTAGGAATAGATTCGAATATGTATACATTTATAAGCGACGTGCACGGGGATGTAAGGTGGTTGGACGATTGTCTATTTACAGTATCAGCAAGTGAGACAATAAGTAATTTGTATGTAAAATATGACGTATACTGGTCGGACCATTTTCCACTTGTGCCTGAATGTAATTTATTTAATGTAAAACCTATGACTATAGTATCTACTTGTACGCATACTAATGATCAGATTAGAGTGATATGGGGTGAAAGACATATTTCTCAAATACAAAAAAATAGTGAAATCTGTCATTCCCAACTTAGGGAAATAGATTTTCCGGCAGAAATGAATAAATGTTGTGATGGCTATTGTCACAATCTCGACCATACGGCTATTGTTGACCGAGTATATAACACTGTAATATGCATACTAGCCGATGCTGCATCAGTAACGTATCGCAGCAAGTGTCCCAGAAAGAAAGGTTATATAGCAGGGTGGAATAGGTATGTCGCAGACCAGCATAGAGAGGCACGACTTAAATTTCACATATGGGTGGAATGGGAACTACACACATTT
>FASU01000481.1:0-10319 GCA_001486225.1 Heliconius pardalinus sergestus | reverse complement strand
CAATTTTTACTAAGGTGGTTTCAACTTTAAAAGTTAATTTTAAAATTACTTGAAATAGCGAAAAGTGTTTTTTTTTATCTTAACACGATGGAATCAAATTAATAATAAACAAATATTTTTTTTTGTAAACTACAAAATCATAAATTATAAAAATTGATACTTTTAAATAAAGCGCCATCTCTGTTAGTGAAATAGCAACAATAGATTCATTTTTGGTACGATCGATAGATGGCTCTCTACAAAACTGAGATGTACTTTTCTAAGAATTATCAACAAACTTACAATAACCCTTAACCTAAACAATAAATTACAAACTGGAGCTTGAAGAATGTTTTCGTCGTAGTTTTATATTACAACTTACTTAACACGTGCTGGTTACAAAATACTGTTTTCAAAATTTATAAGTTTACAATTTTCATTAGAGGATTTTTTTTGGTGCCGTCGTGGCTCAGCGGCACAAAGGTGTGACTGTAACGCGACGGTTGTGGGTTTGATCTCCACTCGAGGAAATGAAATATTTATTTATATTTATATTTCATGCTTAATAACATAGTATACTCAGAAAACGCATTAAAGAACATTACTTTCCATGTTTAAAGAATATAAGTTAGTAAAAGAAACAAAGGAAGTCATTCTTTTTTATAAGCTCTAATGAGGATAGGTTTACTTAATAAACATCTACAAAAATTGGTCAAGTGCGAGTAGAACTCCCCTACCGAGACTTCCGTATCAATTTAAGTATTGTAGTGCTACAGGAAGTACAACTTGTAAAAGTCTATTAGCTTAAGTTTGCTGACGTTTGCACTCATTAGGTATTAAATTAATTACAAACATAAGTTTGTAATGTTTTTTTTCTATAAAATCTTAAATCTAAAATCCTTAAATCGTATTGTAAATTCGCACTCCATACCTAATTTCATAACTGTAGGTCTACGGGAAGTACTTAATAGATTCTGATTATGCGGCGAATTTCGTACGCTATCAGCTTTACGCTATATCCCGCACATAACAAGGTAAGCAGAGGGAACCTCATGCCCCACTTTCCGCCGAATTCTAGAGGCTTGTGTATTGAGTGGTTTAACTCAACGCCGCGCTTTGCCTCGACGCTAGAGCGAAGAAATGGAAATATAAATTTAAATAAACATTTCATCCCCTCGAGTGGAGATCGAACTTATACAAAATAAATAGTAAGCGTAAGGGATAAAATGAAACCACATTTTTATCTATTTTTATATATTCATTCAGACAACGGTACACTGTGACAATAACCAACTTAAAATGTAATCGATACACATACTACATAATAGTTTCTCATGGATTGTTTCTAAATGATTTCTCCTCATATACTGTCCACTACATGGAGACACCGAATATTGAAGAAATACACCAATTTTATAATTGTACTTGATAAAATATGACAGGCTCATGTGGGCGCTCCGTGCTTGCTGTCCGGATTCCGGAAACGAAAAGTACTGGCCGAAGTGAAATCGATATTGATATTGCGTTACTTAACCTACAATGCCACTAGACTTGTACCGAAACGTATTTAGAATTGTAGATAGATGGATTATACAAGACTTTAGTTTTGGAAATTGTAAAAATGCAATAATTTGTGTGCATATATTACAACTTGGACAAACATAATAGAGTGCCGGGCCAGCCGGGACAGCGACCACGAGAGCTTGCAGTCAGCACGTATCATTGAAACACACTAAACGCTCGTATATGTGATCACTTCAGGAACAGGTAAAGGAAAAGGAAATATCTTAACAACAATATTGTATATAACACAAATTATAACGACATAATATCGTGACAAAATAATATTTAAATGATATATTTTTATCATTCCTGTGTATTTTGTCTATCGCTGAGTAACTCGGTCGCTCGAAGTTTCTATACATTGTGAAGGAAGAAATTGAAATGAGGTTACAAGCATGTCACTTATTGGGTATGACATTTATAAGAAAAAATTACATCTATAAATATAATAAAACTGTAAACGAGTTCATTTCTGTACATTAAATATAAACAAAATAAAATTAGGAGTTTTTATACAAGCAAAACTTTTGTCTTCTTTCGCTGTTATAAAAACTTCTAAAAGAAGTCCTTCTTTCATAAATGGTTAAGCGAACTAAGTCGTGAGCGGCAACAAAATCTATATAGGTAAGGTGTGAGTTTTAATATCAACTTTAAAGACTGTTTAAGTTTGTTCATTTGATAAAATACGAACAGGTTTTGTGGTTAGTGTTACAACGTAATATTTATTACACAAGAACAATAAAAATACTTCCAGTAGAATCAATAATGATATGCTATACAAAAATCAAATTGTAAGATCAAAAAGTTTATGTTATAACTTACATGATCTATTTTATAATTTATTCTTTACCCACGGAGAAATCACTACTTAAAACTAAACAGTCACATGAATAAAATACTTCGAAATAAAAGTTTTTGGTCACTCAGCAGATAAGAAATGAATACTTGAGCCCAAAACGGCGGAAGGAGTCCGTAACTAAGTCGTTATAAAACAATAAATAATTATGCGTAAGGCATCATCAGTGGTAAACCGTAAAATAGTTGTTCTTTACAATAAACATATAAATACCTAGGTATTTTATCACAAAACAATATTCCGGACTCAAAAAAAAAAATTGTCATGCAAAGATAGCGCACGTGCGTCGCCAGTAAAGATTATAGCTAACATTAAATAAGGATGTGGAACAGATCGCCCCGTCAGCTGCTGGTACAATATAACTACATACATCTTTACTTAACTATCACGAAAATAATATAGTCACTTATAGTTTATGTAATCGAAACGTATGCCTCGAGTGCAGTACGATAAATTAATTGATTGATGTGTGACACGGACGAACCGACCGAGGTCGTCAGTTCAAATAAATGGCACCTTGCATGCTGCATTGTTTACCGATCTTTTATTACAAACGAAATATAATAGATTTAAATTTTGATGCCGAATAGTCAGCTAACGCTTGCCTGTCAGGGTAATACCACATCGGCCGAATATATAATTTATGTATATTTTTCACTATATAATAGTCATATGTATTTAATTTTATATAATAATTTTGAATTTTTATAATTCTAACGTTTTATAGTTAAGCACGTACAGTGCGGTCGAGTGCGGCGGGGCGCGTCCACGTGTCTGCGCGTCCACGGGTCCACAGGTCTACGGGTCCATGTCCACAGGTCCACAGGTCCACAGGTCCACGGGTCCACGGTGGAGGCGCGCCGCCGCACGGCCGCTCCCAGCCGATCGTCGCCGCACGTTCCAACACTTACCGTGGTCAAAAATTTGGAAGGCACTTTCTACTTTTTTCAAAAATTTTAATTTATTTTTTGAACACATTAGCCTAAACTTACACAATAGAAAATATGCGTAGTAACATTTACCAAATTTACGCAATTCATTTCGAAACGTATAGGCCGTTTATATATTTTTTTTTTAAATTTTACCTATAGTTAACTTTATTTCCAAAAGGATAGCCAAAAGTTTTAACTAGATCTGAATCGCAAATGTATTTTTAATAATTTGGTCTCTTTTTATACACTAATTTCCAAACTTTAACCCAACCGGATAATCCAAATTCCAAACAATAGTGAGATATCAAGGCCACTTGAAGACTTATTTTAAACATGCTTCTCGAGCTAATTCTGCGACGAGACTCGCGCGACGGAGGGAGGCGCGCGCGGCACTCTCCGCCCTCCGCCTCCTCCACTGTTACATGTGGTAACGCCAACGAATGTCCGCCAACAATATCTAAACAATGGTATACCCTTGCGGCAAGAAGATTAGTATACTAAGATTTTTTTTTCCCGCCGAAAGTATGAATCAAAATAAGATTGTATTTAGGAGATGGTAAAATAAATTTGTACATATACACCTTAAAACGTCCTCGTCCCTCCGTCCCTCGCCGTCGAGAGACGGGACGCGTCGTCGGCGTGACAGCGACCACTATATATACTAATCTAAGTTAATCGAACGTATACCTAGCTACGCTGCGGCAGCGGCAGGCTCCTAGGCCTGCAACGGGCAAGCCGAGGTTCCTCCTTACATTAACCACAGAATATTAAAATACGATAGCAACACTAGTTTGCCGACTTGTATAATATAGTATGTATTTATAGTTGAAACACCTACGTTAGCGGTTGGCGCACAGTAAGCGTCGTGAGATGGAGGTTAAATTATTATTGATAATTTCAATGTAAACTGTCCTATCCGGAAAATAGTCTGAGTAATAATACGATCTCAAGTGAACGGTACCCTAGTGCTGCATGACCTCTAACGGCTGCACAGCTTGAGAGAGAACGAGGAACTTTAGAGACACAGAAAGCGGCACATCGATATTACATCAAGTCAATGCGGAGTCCAAGTCCATAGGAGCCCCGATCTTCTAATTTAGCCTAACATTTGGAACAATCACTACTGGCTAAAGATACATCTATGTTACATTTGGCGATCGCTAAGTCTACTACGGGACGTGAGTTGCGTCGCCGTCGCCCGTCACCGGTACAGGGCAGTACGGGGCCGCTCGGGGCAGCTCGGGGCAGCACGGGGCAGCACGGCCGACGCTGGGCAGCGGTCTCGGTGGACCGCGGGCGTCACGCCACTATCATTCTAAAAGACAAATTGACATCGATCCGACAGTAAAATGAAACATACATCTATGCTTTAATAACTAGATCTAATTTATGATGTTTATGCTTATATATATAAGTAGGTTGTTGATTTTATGAAGGTATACCAAACAGTCTTTTGAATCGGGCCAAATGTTTTAAATTTTGATATCTCTACGTTCACAGATGGATCTAAATTGTTATAAGCTTACACTTACTTATCTAGTTCTACTGCGAGCGCGACGCGGCGGAGGTCGCCGGCGCGTCGCGCTCCTCCTCTATAAGTAGCAAATAAAATATAACCAAGTATGTGAACAAAACATACGAGTACACAAATGTACGATGTATACAGAAAATGATTACAATAATAACTAAACTAAAATATACTATTATAATACGAAATTCGTAACTAAACAACAAGCAATTTATTGCACAGCGAGTCCTTTTTAAATAGTTAATTAAATATAAAATAATGCCGATACTATCGTGTCGATTAAATAAATGTGATCAAAAGTGACGGCAGGTCGGGGACAAGTCGGGGACAGGGCGGGACGCCTAGAAGTAGCCGACGGAGTTGCGGTTCGGGACGAAGTAGGGGTAAGCGGGCAGCGGCTGGGGCACGCCGGCCGCGGGGGCCGGCGCCGCGCCCGCGGCCTCGCTTCAAATGTTCTCGGCACGAGCCTCTGCCGGCGGCAGCTCCATCTTCACCGGCAGCGGCAGCGGCAGCGGAGTCGTCAGGTCCTTGCCGTTCTTGGCAATCGATACCGGTGTCTTAGGCGGGCCCATTTCGGTCATCTCGGAGACGACATCACGTTCTCCGTAACGACTGTCCGGTCGAGGCGAAGCGAAAGGTCTGAAGGGGTCAGCGGGCTTGGGCGGCTCGAGGGCGTGGCCTGGCGGCGGCGGTGAGCACAGCGGTGACTCCAGGCCGGCGGAGAGCGGCGAGGGCAGGCGCGGCGACTGCAGCGGCAGCGGCGGCAGGCCCAGGTGCGGCGGATGGTCGGGCGGCCGCTGCGCAGCCACCACCATATTGCACATCTGGCGGCGCAGGCCGTGCGCGACGGCGGCCACGGCGGCGGCGGCGGCAGCGTTGGGCGACACGCCGCCCTCGCGCCCGTTGCCGCACGCCACGGGGTACGCGTTCTGCACGCTCATGCCGTCCTGCAACACGCGTTCGCCACACTATTAGTTATTCAACACACCGGTTTATACATTTAAAAACCATTTCGCATTTCAGAAAACAAATAAAAGTGATGTATGACAGAGATCTTAAACTGGATAAGTCGCTTAGCTAATATAATACAAGGGCATATGACATTCGCAAATAAAAGAGAACATTGGGTTATTAGCCTCGCTAGCATCCGAACATGGAGATAGAGCGGAAGTGCTTCTGCCGCTCGATACTGACCGTGATGGGAGGATAGACGGGAAGCACCTCCTCCTTGATGTGGTGGGCGGCGTGCGGCGTGTGCGAGTCGCGGAAGACGACGGCGCGGATGACGCCGCGGATATGCTCGTCGGGCCACACGCCCAGGAGGATGCGCTGCGGTCGTCCGCGACCTTTTGGTCTCAAATCTGTAACCAGTCACAATCGTAAAGCGTGAACTGACAGCGCAAATTACTGGACAAGTGTTGACATAGGTTAAGACACAAATTACCGATAAATTTCAAACAAACTAATATCTGGTTCCTTTTTGTTTCTCTGTTTTAAATATTCTATTAATAGATATAAAAGATAAACGTTTAAATTGATACTTACGATAACAAATGTCTTAACCAAGAAAATATATTAACCTAATTTATACATTTAATAAAGATAATATAAATTTACATTTTATGTACAACAGGACAGTGACATGTAAGTACTAAACAAATATAGCTAGCTTAAAAGTCGCCACCAAATATCATATAATATAGTAAACACATTACATACATAAGAATAACATGTTATATATATAAATTATAATCGCAATTTCCAAAAAAACATATTCGCTTTGCAATGCATAAAATAGAAAAATTATCAACTAAGTAAAAGTATTTATTTTAAGCACACGGGCTGATAATTGTCCCACAAATGTTTTACAGAAAATACAATATTTCGGTTAAAAGTCATAAGGTATGGAATAGTGCTAGCTTTTCTGATTCTCATACGAAATCTGAGCTCGTAATCCCAAATGTAGGCATTAAAAATTCTCTTCGTAGCTAGGAACAACTAGAAACCCGTGACGTTGGCTTAGCCAGCGGCAAATGACTGTTGCATT
Organism: Heliconius pardalinus sergestus; assembly: GCA_001486225.1. Lineage (NCBI taxonomy): Eukaryota > Metazoa > Arthropoda > Insecta > Lepidoptera > Nymphalidae > Heliconius > Heliconius pardalinus. The sequence continues at coordinate 3,414 of FASU01000481.1, read as the reverse complement.
CCGGATATTCGGCCAGAAAAGTTTTGTTCATTTCATTTCGATGCTTATTGACTAAGGTTTTATGGTTGACGTGAAATATATAAAAATGATTTTGGCAAGTTCCCTTTAAGTGAGTTATTACCTCATGTCTTAAAATGTCAAACGTCTAATAACTACTCTTTTAAGCCATTTTTTTACAAAATATATAATGTATATGAGTAAAACTTTTCTATATACAACAATCATTTGACGCACAAATTTAAGTATTTAACATACCTGCTCCGCCGTCGCTGCTGGGGCCGAGCATGTTGTGGACTCTGTTCGCGTACAGCACGAACGTCGGATACGGTATGTCGTATTTTCTGGCAGCTTGGGAGAGAGAGAGTCCCTCTTTCAGAACGGAGAATATAGCCTCGGCCATGGTTTCAGGACGCCAGGATTTGAGAGGACCGCGCTCGCGGAACCGCAGGTTGTGCACTAGACTCTGGTTGGTGTTCCAGCACTTTTGCCACATGGATTGCAGCTGGTACTGGTAGCTATCTGCTGAAAATTAAAACAAATTTGGGTTAATATATGTTATACTAGTATTTATTAATTTTTAATTTCATTTTCGTTAATCATAATGTTTGGGAAGTTTTGACTACTTTAGGCAGTTTTAAAGATCAGATATAATATTATCTTTATCCATTGATATAAAAATTCCAATTGGGCTCTAAATTTATTATTTCCAGACATATTATATGAATTGACTTATAAGTAGAGTTATATTTATAATAAGTAAATAAAAAAAATATTCGAGTATCTTAAAGCTACTTAAAATAAGGGTATATATAAATAATTACAGTAAAAGCATAATAACTTTGCGAAAAAAAAACAGCGCATGCAAAACAAAAAACAAACCCTAAATACTGACCTCTTGAAAATATCTGTATATAGTGGAAAAGATAATTATTATTAAAATGAAATAAATTAAAAGGAAAGTAAATAAAATGAAAACTAAGTTTATTTGTATATTTTTTCACTACTTCTTTTGTGTGATGTAACAATATTGCTTATAATAAGTAATACATTTATAAAAATATAGATGTAACAATATTGCTTATAATAAGTAATACATTTATAAAAATATAGATGTTACTAATCTAATATTTAACAATTTTAACATATAGATAATTGAGCAATTATTTTACAATGAATTCTAACCGATCATTGCCCTAGACGCGCCAGGCACGTCACACACCGTACTTGTTGAAGAGATGCATCTTATACTGATTTTAGAATACAGATTTTTAGACTTTAATATATAAAACTTAACATATTTTATTTTTAAACAGAATTTTTATTTTTAGTTAGTTCATATTCACATATGGCAATAAATCGGCTAATTTTCACATTGCGATCAACACATTATTTGTTTATATTAAAACTAATATCTATAGTAGGTTCTAGTTTCGTCCTAGAAATATTGTAAATAATAAAGTTTAATTAAATGTAAGTACCTAAGAATCTACAAAAAGTGTTAAGTATGAATTATACCCTGGTTTTCGGGTTTATTAAAAAACTAGTTTATCCGTCATTTATATACGCACTATACTTCAAAATGTTTATTATTTTTTTCTTTTTATAGTGATGTTACCGTTCCACAAATATATTTTATAGCTAAATATATATATGTATGACATTACTTTTACTTTTGGCAGCTTAATTTATTGATTCAATCGATCGTATGATGCCACAGGGATTTTTTTTTTGCATAAAAGGTGAAGTAGATTAGGTTTTTTCAAATTTCATGATAAGGGCATTCTGTATATTTTTACAACTAGCAAAATTTACCGGACGACCGAAATGGAATTTATTTAAATAGTTTAAAAGTTATAGTTATATACTTTGCAGTTCTATTGTTCTATTTAGAGTTCTGTAAATACAGAAAAGAAATACCAATCTTCGTCTATCAGCTTATGTTTCCGCCTTTTAAAGTAAAATTCAGATAAAAAATAAAATCAATTTTATAGTTTTTTTTAAATTACACAACAAATGTTTTTATCAAAATCAAAATTTATTTTTAATTTAAGTTCAATTTGAAAAAAAAGACTCGTTTCTCATATTTCTACGCAATAAATTTTGTATGCAAGAACAAACCTTACACGAAGTGAAAGAGCTAATAGGGTGTAAGACAATCTTTAAAAACAATTATGATGTAGTAATAAAAATATTAATATAAAATTATCATAATTTTTCACTATTTATTGTCATTCCAAAGCTTTTTGTAACTGTTTAATATTTAATTTATTTATTATGCTTTAACAACTTACGGCGTATAAATAAAACAATCAACATTTTGGAATGTAGTAAGTAATTAAAAAAATATTAAGGGACCGTATATACTAACTACATTGTTTTTAATTTTTATTAAATAAAAAAAAAAATTAATAAAATATTTTCTAGAGTATCTATTACATAAATTGTAAATTGTAGCCTATATTATTCAGATGTATATAAACTATAATAAATTGTAATTACCTAAATAAACATGGGTTGAATATGAACAAAATAGTGATGTGACACTGAAGAGAATAATTACATAGTAAGTCGACAAATACAGCGTGTATTACTTGGTAAGGCGAGAGGAACTGCCAATGTGCAATACTTAATGCTTAGATTCACCTACTATTAAAACAAATCGTTCTCCACTTTCCGCTAGTTACCGAAACATTGCGTGTAGAAAGCTGCCTTACTTACCAGAGTGAAGAAATGAAAATAATTCATTCACCCGACCCGAGGTTAGAACCCAGAACCACAGTTTATGGCCTATTAAATTAATTTTATCTAAATTAAAAATCGTATTATAATCTAGTGCAGTAATTCAATAATTCAATCATTTATGAGTGTGTGTATGTGTGTGTGCGCGTGAATTGCTTTTATTAGCAATTCGAATTATGTACGCAATTATACACAGCCTCTGATTTTATCTCAGTATAAACTTGAACGTGCTTAGATTGCAAATATCAATAATTTATTTTTATATGAAAATTGATCTTAAGGTTCCTGACTTTTCTTGTTTTCATTTTCAGCTTCACGCTGTATTCCGCATGTAGCAGGGGAGGGCGGAACTCAACGCCGTGCTTAGCCTCTACATCAGAACGAAGGAACGAAAATATAAAATATTTCATTTCCTCGAAATTTTTTTCCTTTTCCTCCAATAGGAATCGAACCTACAACCTGTCGCGTTTACGCTTGTGACCCTGCGGCTCTACTGGCCTGGATTTTTGTTGTTAAAAGTTATAAAGTATAAGCACATCAGCCAGGAAGAGATATCATTAAATGTGTGTAGTACAATTTATTACCTTATTTATTAATTTATTTGTGTTTTGCAAGAAAGAGAAAAGATTAATTTGCAGTCAACTTAGTACAAACTCATTCATAAAATAAATTTAC
>FASU01000479.1:16334-27297 GCA_001486225.1 Heliconius pardalinus sergestus | reverse complement strand
AATATAATAAAGTATAAAATACAAATATCAAGGAAATAATATATAAATAAAATAAATATATGCAATAGCAATCTTATTATTTCAAGAGTTATCGTAAAAAAGAGAAAGAATTGCTCTTCTTTATTGTTACAGTGTATATAAAACAAATAAATTACTAATATCCATAAACTCACATACAAAATAAATATATATATAAACAAAAGACAATTTTAAAATATACTTATTATACTAAATATAGATACTTATTGACTGACAAGCAACATACAGATGAAACTAAACTAATGGACTTAAAAAGTTGAAATTTGGCATGCAGGTTCTAGGGGTCCTACGAAAAAGGGATATACGAAATCTTTACTTTTACGTCTTACAGTTGCGGGCGACGACTAGTCAAAATATATTTCACTTAATTCTACTTTGTACGCATGGTACACTGCAAAATGGCATTTCCTGTTTCACCACGAATCTTCCACTTAGTAGACTTTTCCCACACATTCGCCCGGAGCAAATAAAGCATTCAGCGTGCCAGTGCATGTTACCCCACGACACCCCTTGTTGCTCCGGACCTATAACCCCTCCACAAGCCCTACAACGCTCTGCATAAAACTGATCATAACACGACAAACACACAGGCAACCCAGTTTTATCATCAGGAACATATTTCTTTCCACCCAAAGGTGCATCACAGTGGTAACAACAGAAGTGTTGTACATGGAATGCCCTGCCTTCAGCTGCTGTATATGGTCTTGTAAATATCAGTTCGTCACATCCAGCACAACGCGGAATCTCCAAAACGTTAGCCAAATCTCTTGCGCAATATATTTCTCCCTTATAATAGAAGTATACGAGGTCGGCCAAAAGCTCTCCACATTTGCAGCATGTGAAGCATTGTGGATGCCATATAGCTTCTTGACCAGCTCTTTCTGCTTTAACCGCGACTTCGCCAGCAAACATCGGTTTGTCGCAACGTTGACACGGTACTCCTTCGTTGTACAACTTCCTGTTAAATTCCATTTCAGCCGGACTCAAGGCCATGTCAGCAAATTGCGTTAGAATGGGGTCTAGTTGTTCCGCATAACTGCTTATATGCACAGGATTCCCGGTGTGATCCAGTTGTGCGTTCATTGGGATGGGATTTCCGATGTGGTCGAGCTGTGCGTTATCTGTAGGTACTGATAAGCCTGGGTGGGTACTGTAATTGGGCAATGGTGGCGGAACATCTTCCCCAGAGTGAGTCCTGAGATATTCTCTCAGAGGCGCAGTTTGCTGTGGTTCAACTTGATTGGGTGGTTTCATTGTTGTGGAATATTGTGGGTTTATCTTTGTTGAACAGAGAGTGCCGCTAAGTTCTGGAGTAGTTGGTTCATGTTTCCAGCTCCATATTTCACCATTTGGCGCAAAAATTGTTCCCTTTTGGATCCTGCTATCTAATAATTTAGCACTACTCATGATGTTATTGTTGCTTACAGACCACAGATCTGGCATAACTTGAGCCCCTAAAGCTTTGTTAGCAAATTCTGTCACTTCCTCCTTGAATTGAGGATTCTTGTGATATTCGTCACGGAATAACTTTATAGGTTGTAAATAAACGTCATTAGATACCGGCATGTTTAGGTCATTCAGGTTTTTCAACAGCTTATCATACACAGGGCCATGTTCAACAGCACTCTTGATCCTATCCGATTCAATTTTCATTATATTTAATTTATCCTTGACGATTTTGCTTAGTGCTGGACTCGATTTGTAGTCTGGTAGATTTGCAGCACTGCTAACAACATTGCCTTGGGAGTCCAACACAAGCTTTTTATCTGAGGCGTTTTTGGGTACTATATTGTATTTCACGCCTCTCGATATGTTCGATATTTTTAACGGCAGTGCATAAGATTTAGTAGGAGTATGAGTTTTACTATTTTCAACTGAATAAACTTCACCATTTTGAAGTGGTCCTACTCTGACTACGTTACCCATACCAACCACGTGGTCTTTTATACGAGTAATATACTCCTGTAACAAAAATCATATTTTTCATTAATTTAAATTAAATACAATTTAATCGTCGTCGAATTTGTGTCATTAATTTGAATATCACTAGTTAGTGATATTACTGGCACTAACAGCTACTGTTTAAGGCCCATATTGATAAATCACTCTAAAATTGATATCATTATAGAGATGCAGTTACCATTCATACATATAATTTATGAATGAAAACGGCAGCTCAAGATTGATCCCAGAGTTGAGAGCGGTTTATAAATACGAACCTAAATTTATATTAATAGTGCATAATAAATAAATAAACTACTATTTTCCATACCGTATGTTCCGTTTTCTCTTGATCCGAGGCGTGGTGTCTTGCCGCTGTTGCCACATCATGTGGGGGTAACTGCGTACGAAGTTGAGCACGTCTTTTCTTTGCCGCCTCCGACCCTGACACTGGCGCCAACGGGCCCAAACATGACATGTACTCTGATACCTGAAGTAAATATAGTAAGTATATGAAAAAACTGTAAACATGGTGACGCAGTGGCTCCACACTCCGGACGATAAATTGAGACAAGGTGCGTCGTTGAGATTCGCCAATGAACACGCAATGACGATTTAGGCTTAGGGCGAAAAGTGGAGAACGGAGTATGTAGGTTCTTTTTACTTTTCTTTCTTTAAAAAAAAAACGATTTTAACTGGTGCGCCTTATATAGCACATTCAAGCTATATGATTTTATTAAAAGCAAATAGCTTTTAGAGCTTTTAGAGCAGAAGGCTTTTAGATGGTGGCATGTATAAACACCAGTACTATGACTCAAGCTAGATCAAATGGTGATGAATGAGCGCTAATGAGGTTTTACAGACTCATCCATTTCGTCCAGAAATTGTTCAGGCAACTGTGATTTACACGATTTTAGCTTTATAAATCGCGCCACCTGGACTGACTCTGAAAGCTTCTCGAAATGAGGTCAAATCGCACTACTTTGAAGAAATAGAGGCTAATATACTGTTGAGCAGAGTTTTGCTTCTCGCTCGTATATCGCCACATTACATATCAATATCAGTAATGATTTATTCTAAATAAATATAAACAAACTGATAAACCTATAACTTAATATTATTCTCAGCTTTACAAATTTTTTCTGTATGACCACTTTCAATTCTTCAATTTTAAACATTTAAAATGTATTTACAGTCCTACGTAAACATTTAACAATAAAACTATATTTCATAAAAAAAGTATTTATTTTAAAAATAATTGAAGAAACCTAAACTTGGGAAGCCTTACGGAAACTCAAGATGGGGTTAAATGAAACTCAGTTGTAGGAATTACGAGGGCTACAACCTTGTTAGTCATGAGGGGCATGCCCTAATGATAATACTTACAATATACAAGTACTGTTAATCATCATTAAATAGGTCATTATTATTATTTCCGTAAATTCTTATAGCACTATAATAGGCTTAATCAAATTAAAATTTATAGAAATTTTATATATAACTAATATATATTTCCTTTTTTTTTTTAGTTTTTTTTTTACAAAAATTATGAAGGTAAAAAGAATTCAAAAATCTTAATATATGTATGAATAAAATATATTTTAAGCACTTTTGTGCTAATAATAATATCATATAACACAATATATCTTATCAGTGTTGATATTGAATTCAATGTCTGATATGATAAACAGAATTATGAATAGTATTTTATTATTATTTTTTAATTTTCAAACTGTTTTTCATACAGAGCTTCTAATATTTACTAAAACAATATTACTAATATTGTTTTAGTAATATATCTAAATTACTTACCAGTTCTGTAGATGCATTTGGTGGTACCCAATCAAGTTTGACAGGTTTATCAGTTACTCCTCTAATTTTAATGAGGGGCACTGTAATAAAATAAAAGAAATAATTATTATATTTCTGTAAAAAAATATATTATATTTCTGTAAACAAAAATAGTGAACTAACTTCTAATTGTAAGTGTTAGTCATTCTAATAAAACAAAGTGTAGAATTTAATTCCGCCACATAAAATATTTCATTTTGTTTAGAAAAGTAGTGATTAACAATACTATATGCGGTATACATTGTAAAGCTGAAAAAGATATATTTAATTTTTTTTTATTTATTATTATATACTCACTGGATGCTTTCTTAGGTTTTGCTGTACCAAGAAGCTCGAATTGAGCCCAACCTGATAAATCATCATCTTGTACATCATGAACATCTTTACTACAATGGCAGGCACGGCATACTTTACGCCAAAAGTGAAGGTCAAGCCCTGGGCAACCTGATCCTACAAATGTAATTTATAAAAATATAATAACTTGGAAATGCAAATTTTAGTAAAAATTCTGATAAAAAATATATATTCATAACATTTTCTAGAACTGTATTTTAATATACTACACTAGATTATAGCACAAAAACATATAAGTGATAGCTATTATTCATATGAAGCTTTGATAACCTACCGCATGAGTTACAAGGGGCGCCGGCGCCGCTATCGTGACCCAGACGTGCTTTACTTAACTTTTCTCTTTGACTCTCCAACTTTGATAACCAAGCCGGCGCCTCAGGAGTCTCCACACATGATTCACTCATCTTTAAGTCAAATAATATAAATAACAAAATAATGGGAATAAAACGAGGTTTATCAGTTTATATTAGTCATGAAACAAAGTATACTCACAGTTAAGCTTAGGTTTGATTACAATATATAAGATAAAATAAAGGAACAAAAGTATAATTTACTTTTTGAATTAAACTTGAATTAAAATATTTCAAATATAAATGAGTGAGATTAATAAAACAAAATAAAAGAATGAAATAAATAAAAAATAAACACGCAAAACACAAGTACTTGCAAACAAAACACAAAAGAACTGTCAAATGATAAATGTCAAATATTCGATAAGTAAAGAGTACATTAACAATCTGTGTTGCCAGTGGTTGCCAGTGGCAGATATTCACATATAACTGTATCATTTTTTTAATTTCATATAGTGCAATAAAATATTTGAGACTTTAGCCTTATTTTTTATGTTTATAAAAAAGCATCATTACATTATATTCAGGCTTGCAAATATATTTTGTATAAGATTACAATATGAGATTTATGAAAATATATAATTTGTCTACTCAAAATAGTAATCTATAAAATTTAAAACCTGGCAAGGCGCCATCCATCTTTCAATGCGTTTTTTCAGATTTACGATCTGGTTTTGGTATTTATGTACGAAAGTCCTAAAATAAAAGTTCACATATATTGAAAAATAAAATAAAACTTAACAACAACACATAGTTTAACACCAAATCAGCTTCAGAGGTAGTACATAGTGTTTGTTTGGAACGAGCCTTTACGTATTTCGTGACTCATAGGCTTGTCTTTATTTATCAAATTGTGTACTTTTCATTTTTAGATGTCTTCAGGAAGACCGATCAAATGTGTTGTTGTGGGTGATGGAACCGTCGGAAAGACGTGCATGTTAATATCATACACAACAGATAGTTTTCCAGGAGAATATGTTCCCACAGTGTAAGTACTCGGTCGTATTAGATCTTCCTGTAAGAAGATTGTGATTATGGAATATATTTAAATGCTTGTGTGAAATGTAGTTAATTATTTTATTTGTTATAGTAAAAGCTTATAGAATGTTTATTTATGTTCAATATTTATTTTACATATGATAATTAAGTAGTTTATTTTTTGCAGATTTGATAACTACTCAGCACCAATGGTAGTGGATGGTGTAGCAGTGTCTCTAGGACTTTGGGATACAGCTGGACAGGAAGATTATGATAGACTTAGACCCTTAAGTTATCCACAAACAGATGTCTTCCTTATATGCTTTAGTGTGACAAGGTATATTACAAGTAGATACATATCTACATATCATATTATATTGTTCCTTTAGCCATTAATTTTGTTAAATAATCTAATATAATTGATATAATATATTTCAGTCCCTCTTCATATGAAAATGTAACATCAAAATGGTATCCTGAAATAAAACATCACTGCCCTGATGCACCCATCATTTTAGTTGGTGAGTTATTATATTTTCTTTAACACTAATCAAGGTGTTGTGGTGCAAAGAGATTTTGTGTGGCTGCATAAGTGATAGTTAGTTCAATCGCCATTTGAGGGAATGATAATATTAAAACTATTTTTATTTCCCTGTACTGAAAGATAGTCTACCATGGTAGCACTGTCTACAAGAAATTGTGAGAAAAGTGGGGAGTGGACTGTCTTAAGACTAGGCTTTCTCTGCCTAACCTATTAAATGAAAAAACGATATATTTTAAAAAGATTCCTTATCATTTTAACATCACTTTAAAATTGCTAATTATATTTTAGGCACAAAAATTGATTTGAGAGATGATAGAGAGACATTAAGTTTACTTTCTGAGCAAGGCATGTCACCCCTCAAACGGGAGCAAGGTCAAAAGTTGGCCAACAAAATAAGAGCTGTTAAATATATGGAATGCTCTGCATTGACACAGCGTGGGCTAAAACAGGTTTGTCAAGTCTTAAATCATTAATGTATTACTCATCTCTTATATATGCTTTAGACCACATGCTTAATAAGGACATTATTCATAACAACTGGGCATTATTAACAATAGCTAGCAATAATGGACCAACTCGGTAATGGTAATTTTCACATTCACATTTAATTTAATGTTAACTGATGTTTAATTAATAATAATACTTTTGGTCTTGGCGAATTAAGAAATATAAACATTTTAAATGAAACTCTTTAATCCAATTGATGGCATATATTTTAGTTGTTATAACAGCAGACTACTTGTAACACTTACTCAAAGTGTTTGTTATGTAATCAATCTGATTAAAAAGTCTCATTTAAGTACATAGATATTTTAATGCACATTATTGGTTTTTATTTAATAGAATAATAATGGTTTTTTTTTTCAACCATTGTATAGTGGCACAGCATCTGACTCTCAACAGCATAGCTTTGAACCACACTCTTGAAAATTAATTATGAGACAATGTCTTGAATTTGTACAGAAAGCTAAGAGAAATCTTACGTATTAACACTACATTCCCCACTTCTCTAATAAAAACTAATATTAAATATATAAATATAGAATAAGTAAATACCATTTTGTTATATAATGTGCTTAATTATTTATGTAAAATTAGCTAAAGCAAAAGATGCTATATTTTTTATACTAATAAATATGTTTATTTAAGGTATTTGATGAAGCTGTCCGTGCGGTATTAAGACCTGAACCTCAAAAGAGACACCAGAGGAAATGTTTAATCATGTAAAGGGAATATTATGAAAATGTATAATAATATCACACAATGCTAATCTCAACATAACAGTAATAATATGTTTCTGTACCTAAGATATAATTTTATAACAAGTGATTTAAGAAGTGATTATTTTGTATTGTGCCATAAATTTTTCATAATAAAATACTGCAAATTTAATTCTCAAATATAAAAAAATCTTGAAAAACTTTCATATCAGGAACAAATATCTTATTTTTTGCTATGTAATTAGTATCTGGAATATGACGAATGAAATATTTCGAATTTGCATACGGATATATCGGTTTAACGGTCTACAGATATAAAAATTGTTTCGGATTTTCTATTTCAGTTACGGATGTAAAATTTTTGAGATCGATTTTTGACTGTTTCTGATATTTGTTGTTTTTTTATTGTGATGCAAAATAAAAAACTTGCCTTATCAAGTCACGTTTAGACTCCGCCCATATCCGAAATTATCCATAATTGTGGTTACGGTTAAGGATTGTCTTTTTATTTCGGATATCGGATAGTTTCCATTACGCTAACGAATCTTCATACATAATTAATTAATTACACGTTAAATAAACGTTAATAAAATGTACAAAAAATTCTCATAGGTAAATTTTTTAAATATTTTTTCTATGAAATTTGTTTCGTAGTCCGTATTGTCTTTATGTTTCCCCAAGCAAGTTAAAATGCCAAAGATAGGAATAGATATAAGTTTATAGTTTTTTTAAACCAACACTGATATGGATGGAAACAAATTGTTACTGTTTACAGAGTTAGAGAAACTATTATATTATTTTTATAATATTACAGTATGACCTCAATAACTTTGAACTTGCGAAATAAATATATGCAACAAGTGAACAAGGACTGACAATTAGTTACGAAGCTAGTTACGTTAACATACTCAATAGTAATCGCTTAGTTGCAGAAAATATTTTTTATCAACAAGCATTTATATAAACGAACGGCATTTTGTAATAGTTTTTCTTTATATGAAACAAATTAGGAGGTAATGATAATTTAGGCACATGTTTACTAGATCTAAGCTAGAAACTACTAACGAAAAATAATTATATCCCGCTGTATGCTTTGGATAATTAACCTTAAACAGGTTTTTGTTCTCAGGGTAGGGTTACATCACAAAAATGTGTGAGGATTTTGAAAATTTTTGTGCTAATAAATAAAGCTCGAAAGAAAAATCTCTTAGTTTATAAATATTTTTGGTGTTTTTTATTTTCTTATACTCGAATGTGTTTGTAATTTTATTAAGAATTTAATGAGGTATCTAGTTTTTTTACAGTCGTTACACATTACGAAGTTGAAAATGTGTTTAGTCGTTTTTAGGTGAAATATTTTTGTATGTGAAACTCATAGCTTAAGATGACAAGGCATTTAGTGTGATTATTCCGCAGCGATATTACTCATGGATATTTTATAGACTGCTTTGAGTTACAGGAGACGCTTTGAAATTAATGTGTATATAAACTTTAATTATTTATATTGTAAGAACAAATGCGCAATTTACAAATAAAAATCTTATTGTAATATGTACTGCACTTTATAAATTATTGAATTATAATGTCTTTTTTTTTTCTCAATACCTGAAAATGTCACTTAAAGTATTAATAAGAAGCAACTACATTGATTACGTAATTTATTTCAAATAACACATATGTCGTTAAAACATTATAGTCGTACACTTGGGATTAAAATACTTGACTGCTTATCAACAATAATTCACAAAAAAAACATGCAATTTTATCACATTTAAATAATGGCAAATACATTCTATTTTTTTCATTTCAAGTAACAATAAGTGCCAATTTTATTCTCTAACATTTAGATAAACATTAATAAGGAAAACATTTATGAAGTAGCAGACAATTTGCAACATTAACATATCATCTAATTATTCACTGCTTTTAATAGAACACAAATGAATGTTCTATTAACGTTTCACACAAATTAATAATAATACATTTGGGTTACATTTAAAAATTCAAAGTTGGGACGTGGAATTTTTGGCATCTTTCAAGTTTTAAATTATTATGCTACAGTTTCTGAGAAAATATGCAATGTACAAATAGCGATTCAAGTTTTATATACTTAAAAAAATAATGACGGCAAACAATCTAAGTAGTAATAATGTTTTTATATAAGTAAGAGGAAACACCTTAGTTTCATCGGATATAACCGTTCCAACTTGTTTTAAAATTTGCTACTGCCGGTGTTGGCAGTTATTCATTTAAAAACAAGAGTTTGACTTAATGCTGACTACCTTTTTATTCATGTATAACTTTGGCCAGCAGTCAGCATTTGAAATATTTTATCATACTTAACCCATTTTCATAAGACAATGGTTATTATATGCAAAGTATCATGACAAACTCGTCATGGCCATTAAAATTGATAATAGGCACCATCACTAAGTGATCAAATGACTAGCCATCTTATATCAACTTTCGTTATTTACACAATATCAAATACATTAGATTAGAAATAGAAACTTAAAGAATTCTTACACTGTTAAAGCTTAACATAATTATAACAAAGGACACAGAGCAATTTTAAATGCAACATTTTAGGACAATAACATAGACACACTTATAATTCAAATATCTAATTCTACTTGTAACATTACAAATACAATTCTAACCGTCATTTATTAGGTTTTTTAAAGACACTTAAACAGATTTGTCATAAATAAGAAATGCATAGTTTACTAATTCCTTACAAAAATATGCATAGGAATAATAAAATGATATATATGATAATAGAATACTGACCGGGCTTGAGATCTATATTAAAAATTTCACATGAATAACAAAAATTAAACTCACTATTGTTGATTTATCAGTTAAGTGAAGATAAAAATACTCAAATTCATTTTATCAAAAGTTTCGTATCAATATAAAAATGTAAAGAATATTTCAACTTTCAATTTATAACAGTATTAAAAAGCATCAAATACATAATTATTACAAATACTATATTATAAGACTTTCATAGACATAATATGAAGATACATTAAGCATACTAAGTATGTACTTCACCTTTATTTGGCCTCGTAATTTACAAACTATCTGATATTGTTCAGCAATCGACAAAATTTTATAATTACAAAAATAAATCCATAATAAACCTAACAGTGAAGCAGAGATGTTACGGATGTAATATTATTACGGATCGTTATTTTCGAATAATTTCGCTTCCGGATATTAGATCTTAGAAGAATAACAAGTTTTTTAATGTAATCACTAACTACCTACAATTTTTTTTTTTATTATATTATTTTCACCCATATGCCAGGTAACTGTCATAACAAATCTCATTTAGATTTCACTTAAGTATATCTGATGTTATCCAAAACTTCCAATTGGGATTTGGTTATAGTTATGGATAGTTTGTTATTCCGATAGTTACTGTTACAGACCTCCACAACATCCCTGCAGTCAAGTTAAACACAGAAAAATATAAAATAAATCTATTTATAAATATACAGATTGTATGTATTTAAAGTTCACAATGTAAGATTTGAAATTAATCTACATTTTGTGCATATACAATATGTACAGCAAATATTACAGTAAACATCATTTATATTACTGCAAATTATATTTTTTTGTAACATTTTTATTTCATTATTCTAAGCCGAATATTAAAAACAAAATATATGATACAA
>FASU01000471.1:106-10360 GCA_001486225.1 Heliconius pardalinus sergestus | reverse complement strand
ACGGTTTTGGTTATTAAATACATGTTGATGATTTAATTCGCATAAAAAACTATATATTTTTTGCTAATACAGACTATTATCATCATCACCAACATATTTTGAATTAAATATATAGTTAGAGGCAGTGTTTTATAATAGTTAATCTAATGTTTTTAAATAAATTTGAATAAAAATTCGATAATTAATGCTATATGAATACTGGAATATTTAGTCTAAAAGACAATGCATGTGATTTTTAGAAAATATAACTCTTGAAATATATATATGTATAATACTTTTTCTATGCTCTAACAATTAGCACTTATATTTTATATAACTAACAAACCGCTAATATTAACGCTGCACGGAAGGCGGTGTCGAACCCCATACAAGATAATTCATCACAAGCAATCATCACCAGCACACCACAAGGGCAACAGCTGACTGTCATACCGTCTAGCAATGTGAGGACGGCTAACGTTGTACAGGTATCCGAGAGTGTGGGTACCGCAGTACAATAACATTAGGTCACAGATTATTAAGCTACGAGAGTGTGGTTTCTGCTAAGGAATATTTTTTCTATTCTATTCTAATATTATGTGTGGTGGGATTAAATGGTGGGAGTGTGGTTCAGTTAAATCTTTTTTGGGCTTATATATTGGGAAGCTTTAAAAAAATCTCATTTTGTCTAACAGTAATTTTTATACTTTTTGATAAATATATTTTTTTGGTAAGCTTATAATATTTTAAAACACACATCTACAGAGAAATACTCATATGTCGAATACATATGTATTAATTGCACAAATTTTCATTATCACCAGATGCCAACATTAGGCGTGGGTGGGCTCAGTGGTGTACAATTAGTACCGACAGTGGGACTACCGGGTGCAGTGCAATTAGCGCAAATTCCTCAGGCACAGCCGCAGGCTCAACCACAACCAGTTATAGGTTAGTATTTTGTTCCAGAAACTTCTATGTGCAGTATGTTAAAATGGCAGAAAATGAACAAAAACAAGAAAAATTATATAAAATATATCAACGTCTATAGCTAAATTCAAGGCAGCCACGACTCACCGACCGTATTATAATGCCCTGTGTGTAAATGAATGTAATGTAGAATTTAGACGTAAGTGGGTCAAGTGTACAATTTGAACCAACAACTTTTAACTAAATTTGACTTAATTTTAACCATTCCAGAAACACCATTCCCCGGCCAGCAAATACAACAGGATCCGAACGAACCCGGAAAGTGGCAAGTAGTGACTGTCAGTTCGGGTTCAACTCCCGTGACTGAATGTGAAGCGAACAAAGCGAGAGCCGCCAGTCCGAGTGGAAAGAGATTGATGAAGCGAGTGGCTTGCACGTGTCCTAATTGCGATCAAGGGGAGAAGTGAGTATCCTACTATTCTTATAAATGTGAAAGTTTGTGAGGATGGATGGATGTTTGTTTCACTTTCATGCAAAAATTACTGAATAGATTTGTATGAAGTTTTACAGTAATATAGGTCAATCAGAATAACGCATAATCTACAATTTACGTAATGATATTTTATATACCATACAATATAACAGTAAGTTTAAGCGAACGTAGCCGCGTTTGGGTTAGTCGCTATAAGTTCGTTATATTTTTTGTTTTTCGGCTTTACATTTTTTTCTTTATGTATGTAGTACGTAATTAATCGTAGTGCATCTAGTGCCAAGATACTCTGTTCTTGAGACATTGTATGTTGAGTAGTGGAAGTCATCACCGTTTTTTGTTTTACCAGGGTGGAGAAATGGAATTTTAATCGTATCCACAACCATTGCCTTTACTGTCAGACGCTCTCATCTTAACAAGTTACATCGATATGTTTATATTTAATGTGTAAAACTAAAATTCAGCATTACATTATATACTAATAGTAGCCCAGTTTAAAACAAAATTCTACTTCTTCAGTAGGCTGGTCGACCGTAAAAAACAACATGTGTGTCATATACCGGGCTGTAACAAAGTGTATGGGAAAACGTCGCACCTCCGAGCACATCTACGGTGGCACTCTGGGGAACGACCCTTCCATTGTAACTGGTTGTTCTGTGGCAAGAGGTATATTTTGTTTGGTATATATTAATAGAACTTAACTTACTTAACTTAGCTTCACACTGTATCCCTAGCGGGGTAGTCAGAGAGAACGGTGCGCCAAACTTGCTATGATCTCTACAAACCTCTTACGCCTCGTCCACTCCAATCTTCATACATGTCCTAGATACTGTTTTCGAAGGTCAACCGAGGTCCCTACCTCTATTAACACTTAATTGAAATGTTAATATTATGGTAGTATGGTAAACGACCTTTCTATTGTAAAAGAAAATAGTAGTAAAATAGTAGTAAATAGTAGTACTGTAGGAAAAGCAATTATTTTTTTGTATTTATTTTAAATTGAAATGTTATTAATAAAGTGTAATGGTAGTACGGTAAATAGCCTATCCATTGTGATTGGTATGATCCAATGGAAGAGGGTATAGTTTTGTGTTAAACTTTATAAGTAGAGAGGTTATTTTCTCAGTTATTCCAGACTAAATGTAAAAAATATCTTAGTAAATGTAAAATAGAACGTAGTGGGACTCGGGACCACGCCTTATAGTTTGGGACGGTTTAAATTTATTTAAATAATTAACAATTAAATAATCCTCTTTCCAGGTTCACACGATCAGATGAGCTACAAAGACATCGACGAACGCACACAGGAGAGAAACGATTTGAGTGTCCAGAATGTAGCAAGCGTTTCATGCGATCGGACCACCTCGCTAAACACGTTAGAATACACACTAAGAATAGAATTACTGTAAGTATTATGAATATTTTTTTATATTTTGAATTTGTATGTATGTGTATGTTTGCTTTATATACTTTTAGCTTATTATTAAATTAAATGTTTTAAAATTAAGAAATTTAATAGGTACGAAATATACAAAATATTTTCTTTATCAATAAAAATAAATTGTAAATATCACTAATTTATCCACAGGAAGTGGCAACATCAACGCAGTCTATGTATTCCGATTCAGGTGATGATAGTTGTGATGAAAAGATGATGCTAACGATAGAAACAATGCATCAAGGCGGCGATAATGAAGAAAAACTTGTAATGATACGACAGGGGCCTAAGTTAGAACCCGATATTGATACGTAAAACTATATTATGTAATATTTTCTTGTTTTGGTAAATCGATTTTGTAGTATTAATACAATCAGCACGATTAATCGATTTAAGAAAGTCGATTAGGAGTTTAGTTTGTCGATTAGGTAAAAATCGATTACTTACATAAGTGTATCGTTATTACGTAGGATGTAAAAGTAAGTAATGTAAAATATATATTTATTTGTAAATAAAATTAATTAAATCTTCTTAGATTTAATTAATATAAACAGAAATGTCATCAAAAGTTAGATTTAGTACATTTTTATACAATTTTATAATGAAATATTGGATATAAAAATGCGTTTCGGTTATTAAAATCGAAAACTAAAATAATTTAAGTCATAAAGCTATGTATATATCCATAGCTAGTTGCCTTAAAAATAATTATAAAATTGAATATTGTAAATAATTCTGGTATAGAGAGCAAACTCATAGTATAAAAAGAATTGGTCGCTAGATTTTGAAATCATGTAGCCTTTCTGAGCATTTGTTTTAATTAATAATAATAGTGGTTTTATCACATAATAATTAGAATAAAAATGTCAATTTTTGTGATGTCACGTCTATTCTTTTTACACAATCGAGTGCATTAGTATTTATTCCATGTAAGTATGTATGTAAAACCTGAATAAAAGATAACCGTATTTAGTCTATGGTGCTCTTTTTTTAATTTTATTTACGTTAAGTACTCAGTTCAATGTAAAAGAGACCAAATGCATTTGCAGAAGTGAAAAAAAAAACATAGAATCAATAATAATATATGTAATATATTTATTTAACAAGAGAAGTATACAGAGTGGAAATTATACAGCACCATAATATTATTATACACAACAAATATATATATATATATATATATTTACATGGTATCGTGAAATATAATGTTTTTTTATATATAAGTATACAGTGGAGTAACTGAGCTTCTACCTGTATATTAATTTTATATGAATAAGGTTATGCTAAAATTTAAAAAAAAGATATTTTACCGAACAATAAAACGATTTAATAGTATAAGGGTATAAAAATGTGTACTGTACTGTAAAGAGATCATATTAGAAAACTTACAAAACAATCAATAATGGAAGAATTTATTAATAATTCTTGGAAATCGATTTACTTAAAATATTTTGTGTAACTATGTTCATATAAAATAATAGCGCAAAGGAAATTATATTAAATTAAATAGTCAGTGTTTTTAGTTTACTTAAGGCATTTTACAAGCTAAAGACATTATTATTCCATAATTTTATTTTAATGTTTTTAATATATTGACCTAGTACATCACAATATCAATAATAGTAATTAGAAGTAACAATTAATCGTTTTATGGTAAGCTTTCGAGAGTAAGAAAAAGTAGTTATATCTATAAGTAATATTTTAGGTAAGATGAACAAAAATAAATTATGTTTAAACTTCACCTTAAATAATTATATTTATCATCATTAATGCTTTAGATAGGACTTTAATATATTTTCTATTTGTTTTTCTTGTATCGTTTTTGTCGCTTTATTACTTACGTTACATATTTTATGTATTAGTAATTTATGTAACAAAAACCGATATAATATTACGCTGCTCTGAAAACAGCTTCAAAAGTCAGATGTTACTTTTATTTTGTGACTTAGAAATATTTTTCTCAGTGGGTGGGAATTACATAATTATTATGAGATTTAGCTACTCATAGTTATATATATATATAAACCGCCTATGTATTTTTTGTAGGTTTTTCTTATGAGGAAGTAGGAAGAGAGGCATTATAGTATAGGTACGGTTATGAAAAAACAAACGGCGCTAGTAAAATTTGAAAGATTAAATTTTTTGAGAAGTTGCTTTTTATATGAATGTTCAAACGACATTATATTTTGTATGTAGACAAAAATAAAATATCTAAATGTATTAAGGGGTCATCTGTAAATTACGATACATGAATGTTATTATTTATTGACCCCTAGCCTGTTCTTATACCACAGGCTGCATTTGTGAGAAACTTTAGAGGTTATTTTGAATTTGCACCCAGTGAAGGAACAATTAATATTAATTTATTAACAATTGCATATTCAAAATCATATATTAATTTTGAAAGGTGTTGTTGTCAAAAGGTCACACTTGGTTGACCTGTCCCTCCTTAACATGTAACGTTATTTATGGATAGCCTGTAATAATAATATTTTTTAAATTGCTTTCTTTACGTACAAATGAAAAATTATTAAACATAAATAATGTATAAATGAATGTAATTTTTTTTGCATGTTTCTAAAATATATATAAGTAATTTAAGACTAAAATTACAAAGAAACTTGATCTGTGATCAAAATTATGTAAAAATTAATTTGTTTATATGTAAAAAAAATTAGTTTCATAAACATGTAAATTGTATCTAGAAATTGTACATTCAAGAGATAATTCAGGCCATTTGTAAAAAAATTGTCAAGTTTAGGGCATTTTTTGGGTATACAAATTATTCTGTATATTTTGATATTTACTTTTTGCAGTAAAACCTCTTTTTTTCGTAAAAAGTTTGACTTTAAATAGGTAATAGTATATATATTGAGCGCAAATAAATTGTGAAGACCTTATTGGGTGCTTTAGTCAAACTTGATGTCTATCTTTACAACATGCAAGTAATTTTTTATATATTCACACTTTAATCTAAATATGATTATAGTCCCTCTTAAAACTTTAATGTTTCATAATAGATCTTTTGTATTCAGAATAAATTATATAAATTAATTGTCGATTCTCAAAATAGTGATGTTTAAAACATATGAATGTAGTTCCAATAAGCACTTACAAACAAAGCACATAATGGCACTTTGTGGGTCCAAGATAGGCTTGCTGCAACTGTAAATATAGCAATTTGTTTATTGTACAGTGTAAAAATATTGTAAATATTGTTAAAAGTTTAAATAAAAGAACTTTCTATTTTATTCTTTGTTTTTTTTTTCTAATATTATCATTTTCAATAATATTAATTTAAATCAAAGTTTGTTACAGTATTGTCATACTTATCAATTGAGTGAAGAGTGTGTGAGAGTGATGAGATTTTTGACTTTTGTTTTCAAATCTTAATTTGAGAACAAAAGCTGGAGAACATTCAATTCTTTTTATCACTTGATTCTGAAAAGAGATCATATAATATAAGTTGTTTGTTTCTCTATAAGAAAACTATATTTTTACGAAGGGAACTTTGGTAATGGCCACGGATAGCATAGCCAGCTTCAATGATTTAATATTTCTTTTCAGAATTGAGATTAACAGCACTTCTATTTTTCGAGACCAATAAACTATACAATTGTTTTGTTGTTATGTGATTATTTCTGAATAAAAATTTAATTTTTAAAATTATAAACCAAAATATACCAATATTTCAATTTATATCAGATTAGTATGTTTTAAGCATTTTGTAAATTTAATAGAGTACAGAGTATATAATGTTCCTTGCATATAATGCAACTGTCAACTGTCAATATCATACATAAATGTCCAATATTTTTATTTTTGTGGGAAAATTGCTGCAAATAAAGATTTGTTTAAATGCATATAGTCAAATGACGATTTTTTATTTAGGATTAATTCGAAAACTTTACGACACAAATAGATACATTTGTATCTTTTTTTCTGAGCGTAAGGAAATAATGACTTCTCATAAAACTTTAAGTTTGCCTAAAGAAGCTAAAAAAGTTGCTCGACCTAGTCGTAGCAAGCGAATACCTTGCACTTGTCGCCTATGCGTTCGTCATGAGGGGTACGTTTTATTTAATTTCTATAAAAGATAAATTTATTATAAGTCAATGTATTATCAAAAGTTATATTCAATTTTCGTATTTATGCTCAGATTTACTTAACTTTACACAGTATCTTAAAAATTTTTTTAAATTGTTGCATTAAATTATTAATCGACTATTTATGTTTCATTTTATATTATTATCAAAGTAATTCAAAATTTTCAGAGTCACAGTTGATGGAAAGAAACAACATATTTGTGATTATAAGAACTGCAATAAGCTATTTACTAAAGCTCAACACCTTCGTAACCATATAAGATCACATTTGGGAGAAAGGCCATTTAGTTGTAATTTTTGTGATAAAAGGTAAGTTATTAATAAGGGTTAATTAGCTTATTAAAAATAGGTTTTAGTTGATTTATATATATATTGATTGTACATTCAATTTCCAATTGGTGGAATGATATATTTTCATTATCTCACTCTGGTAACGAGACAAAATGTGGTGTTGAGTTCTAACTACCACTCAATAGACATTCTCAAAAATTCCACTGAGTGTGGACTGTTTTAATATTACATTTTTACTACACTGCTATATTATGTATGTGGCATTCAGTAAAATGGCATGACACAAAAAACAAAAAAAAAATGAAACAGATTCTTCTTGTTTAATGTTTAAAATATATACCATATACTTATATTAGATTCTTTCGTCATGAAGAGCTGACCAGGCACAAGCGGAGCCACACTAAAGAGAAGATCTATATTTGTCCACAATGTGGTAAAGGCTTCACACGGTCGGACTACCTGACTAAACACATGGATATGCACATAAGAAGAGGGCTAGTAAGTGGAAGTCTAATAAAGATTTTTTAACAAACATTACTATATTTAAAAGTTACATTTTTACTTAAGTATATTCAGTTATTATTAGTTTGCTATGAATAATTTTACGGACTAACATTTCTTAATATTTAGTCTTAATACTGAATAAAGAATATTTTAATATGATTATTTAATTATCTTTGAAGCTATTTTGGTTCCTTATAACAGAGTCTGAATGTAAACAATGGTTTAATTGCTATTTGGAATGTGGCATTGAGTTAGGATAGAAGTTACTCAACATAAAATTCCTCAAATTCATGCAAAAACATATAGGTGTTGCTTAACATTAAGCTCTCCTACCCTACTCTATATAGGGATAAAGTGTGCAACTATAAAAAAAATAATATTCGTTGGAGAAATGTTTGCTGCAAGCTCTGTTAAAATAATGTAATTATATAGCACAAATGATCAATAGCACCCTTTTTTTAGGAGAATGATGAAGAGGAAAGTGGGTCTGATGATTTAAATGCAGTATATGAAACAGATAAAGACAATCCTATGATCATTATAAGAACTCATTTGAATAAGTAAATAGGTGTACAGTAAATTTTGCATATTTACTATAAAGGGGCCATCTATAAATTATAAATTAATTATTATATTTCCAAACATAAATTTCATAAACTACTTAATTATACACCTTATGTCTAAAAATGATTAAATCAAAACAGTAGTTTCGAAGTTTCCATATTATGTTTTGAAATGATGATATGAATGAAATTTTAGACTCCTTCATACCCCGTAAACAATGTGGAACTTTGTTGACCCTCAACATTTGATATAATTTATGGATGGCTCCTAATAAAAAAAAATGATGTGATACTCTTATATAAATCTTTTTAGTCAATATATTAATTAATATTTTTGTTTATAACAAATTTGCTTACACATGATTAGACTTTTTGCCCATCAGGGACATTGCTTCTAAATTAGGCCATATAAACAACTCAAATATAAATGAGTTTTCTTTTTAATAAAATTATAAGTTTAAATAATAAGAAATAAATTCTTTTTTTTTTTAATTTGTTTGATGAAATTCATAACCATGTGTTGAGTGATGATTGTAATGATATATTGTTATAATAATAAGATATTTTTTTTAGTTTGTGTTGATTTTGGTCTAGTTTTGTTTTTTAATTAGTAAGTTAGTAATTGTACGTGTAGTTAGTTATCTAGTTTTTAATTCAAATTACCTCTTAAAAGAAACTGTACATGAGTTCAATGTTGATAGTAACGAAGTTAATTAGTATTTACTATTTAAATTGCACATGTTTTTGTGACATTGTAAATAAGTTTGTTTATATTTTGAATAATAAAATAAAGCGTAAAGTGATACTACATTAAAATTGTTATACTTCTATTGCACTAAAACTGTTTTAAAGGACCTTTTTTTTAATCATCATATTAGTAATCATCCTATATATAAAAATCCTTAACCACTTAACCAGTCGAAGAAATGGAAAATGAAATGATTAGCTGCGTTTTTAAATACACTTGCTTGTCCCTTTCGCGGGTTCGCCCTTCTGCTCACTAATTAAAAATTAAAGCGTACATTTGTAGGAAGGGACATAGCTTTATAAAAATCGGTAAATAAAGGCAAAGCGAGGCGTTTAGTGCCGCCACTCCACATACAATACCCCCACAATTCGGCGGAAAGTGAAGAACGGAAGTTAACGGTAACGGAGTGCCTAGTGTTAAACTAGGTTTCATCTGCCTAACCGGAACCCTATCCTATGTGCAGGATACTAATATATATGAATATACACATACTTAGCTCAGCTTAGACTTCGCGAAATGTATTATGCATAATATCACATTATAATTTTAGTAATTTTTAATAAAGAAAGCGGGTATAACTAGTTTTTTAATTTACTGTATAAAGCCTAGCGTGTTTATTTTATTACAAATACAACGAAGATTACAAATCAGAAGTTGGTACTAGCTACCTACTTTTAAGTATAATTATTATGATATCATTGATTTTAATTAGTCGTTTTATTTAGACCGTGGCCAGTGATCACGAAGCAGACATGGTCAGCGGGCGCATTATCGAGATGATCCATTTTAGTTCTAACTTCTAAGTAAATGTTACTTAGGTTGAGAACTAAAGTTGTATTGGTTATTTTATTGTTGTTAAATTCATTTAAGTAATTGTTATATTATATTTTTGTGTTTTTATGTTTTGTCAAGGTACAAAGAGACATTTATTTTCATACATTGTTTTCATTTGTTTGCCCAATTTGTAATAAAAAAATATAAATGTAATAAATATAATTTTATTAACATTTATATTTTCATTTATTCGCTCTGGTGTCGACTCAAAGAGCGGCGTTGAGTTCCGACACTCAACACGCAATACCTCCACTACACGGAAAGTGGGAAACGGAGTGTTTTAACACTAGGTACCCTCTACCTACCTATTTATTTTATTTAATAAATATAAACATTTATAGTTACATTTACTTCCTATCCTATATCTTATA
>FASU01000468.1:29917-40536 GCA_001486225.1 Heliconius pardalinus sergestus | reverse complement strand
TTATTTCTTAATATTTTCTTTTCTTCGCTCTGGCACCAAATCAAAGGCCTGCGTTGAGTTCCGCCACTCTGAGTGACGCGCAATGTCTCGAAAAATTCGGCAGAAAGTGGTGAATGGAGTTTTTCTCACTATTTTTTCCTCTTCTATGTGTGGGATACAGCGTGAACCTGATTTATTTATTGGCCAGCTTGTTTCAAGCTTTCAAGGCAGCAAAATTTTAACTAATTACACTACCGGAGTTCTAAGTATACTTAAAATGATTATATCATTTAGTTTACAAATATAAACTTACCTCTACAGTCTTGGGTAGCATATTCAAATCTGCTTGTACAAAATTCTCCTTACTAATCAAAATGGGACATGTTTCTAATAACTTCTGTAAAGGTACTTTGGGGTCATCTTGCGAGTCTAATGCCCTATTGTAGGGTACAAGGAACCCCCAGCCTTCAGATTGAATGTAGTGTAAGGGATAACCTTCCCAGGAAAGACGGAGGAGTTTTGGTGTTATCTGTATGAAAATATATTTTATTTAAAATTATCTCTTGTAGAAAATATAAAATATGAGAAAAATTTAGACGTGATTTTATGTTTTCTAAATAACACTTTAGAAAATGATAATTGTTGGCCAAATGATAATTCTAAGCAATTATCTTTGGGTAGCGGAAATTTGTAAAAATCTCCCTTCAGTAATGTTAGCAACAAAAATAAGTTGCAACAGGTATATAAAAACTTCGATGTAGCCCCACAAGAACGCATAGTTTAATTGGTCAGAGCGCTTGGATGGTTTCCAAGAGACACGGGTTCAAATCCCGCGACGTTCTAACTATTATATGTTTTCTAAAAAATAAATAATGTTATTAACTCTGTCTTGTTAACTTTGTTAACAAGACAGAGCGCGGTGTTAAGTACATTAACACAAATATCTTAAAATTTTGGGCGGTGCGTGGGGAACGGAGTATCTTAAAACTAGGTTCCTTCTATATGCGGGATAAAGCGTAAAGCTAAAAAAAACAACAAACCTGCATACTAGTAGTAATGTTATTAGCTCCCGGCACCCAATCTAATTCTTTACCCGGTTTAGCACACAATTTGCGATACCACGCCGGATATCCGGCCAAATATGGCCTCTTAACCGGCAACGATTTGCCTAACTCATACAGATAGTTAAATTTTTTATCTATATCATTAATATTTGCCTTTTTTATGTCATCTTGATATAAATTTTCAATGTAATCTTCACTCAGTATATTAACATGTACTATTTGTTTATTATTATTCACACTTTGAGCTTCATTTTTATCAATATTTTCAATAGTATTTTTACTTTTTGTTGTACTCTTTTTTAATTTCAATTTTTGAATGGACCAATCTTGGTCCCACATCCAAAGATCATCTTTATAACTCTCATTTTCCATTAAACGACAAGTTTCATCCGCTTTAGATGATAAAATCTGTCGCGATTCGAGTTTAAGATCTTCGAATACTGTCTCCGCTGAATCTATGTATTGGAGCCAGTTTGTATTAACTGGTAAATATGCGGAACCTAAAAATTACTATAATTCATAATATTTACAAATATACAGAATGGAAACGTCTGCTCCTTTTACGGGAGCAGCATATAGGGAAAAGTGAAAAAAAGAAAGAAGACTGAGGAGAATGGTAAGTCCTGAAGACTTCTCCCTCATTATTCTGGTAAATGGTAGACATATGTTAACAAAAAAGAGTAAGCATGCATTTATTAAACTTATAATAGATACTTTATGGAAATTTGCAATAGTTATTCAAAATTACATTTATCACAAAATTACAAACAACATGAAGACTAGAATAGAAAATTTTAAATCTACTAAAAGGTATAGTATGGTCGACGAGAAGTCGCCACCCTGAAGTTAGCTGAATGGCGGCCTAGTAATTTTAGCAATTTTGCTTCCTCTTGATTATTTATTTTTGCGAGTGCACAATATGCAAAAGTTCAAAAAATCTAATCTTCTGGGCGGCCACGACTAGTTGATCGTATTAAACCTACCTAATTCAAGCATACCAGCAAAAGTAACAGGATGGGGAAACCTTTCTAAGAACAAAGGCAATAATTCCTTTAGCACATTGTGCGTCGCTATGACGTCCCCCGCACAATATTTCATGAGATGTTGGAAATTGTCGTGGACATCTTGTAAATTGCCTTCTACAAATATATCTCTAGTTTGTTTGTCGATTGATACGCCGCAATAGAGTTGATGGACCTGAATATAGATCTTTATTAACTTCACTTTATCTTATAATTTCATTTACTTTAACCGTTTTCCCCAAGCTTGTCTTGAGTGTCACGGTATTGAGCTACTACATAAGAACTAACTCAATGCCACGTTTTGTTTTGTTACTAGAGTCAGGAAATGAAAATAATTCATTTTTCCCATAACTTCCGCGTTTATATACAGACGCTCAGTTGCTGCACCATGACGTCCACCACGACGAAAAAGATATTAAATATTACAACAAGCCATAATTAATAAAAATAAGATATTCTTACATCATTTAAACTATTTAATGAGCTAATCTCAATCCAATCATCATCGGAAGGATCCGGTTCTTTATTTTTAGCTTTTAGTACTGTCCTTTGATAGCTAGTGACCCCACTCACACAAGTATGCATTGACATTGTGTCCATGAAACGCACACCTACAAATAAAAACAAAATGTTATTATTATACATATTTATTGAGAACATTGAGTTCTACTAGAAATAGGCAAATTTATTGTAGACAAAATAAATAACTCCAGACACCAGACTCTTTTTACTGTTTTATACAGGGTGGAAGCGTCAGCGCTTCTTTTACGGGAACAGCATACAGGCGTGAATGTTTCAAAGAAATTATTCAAGATACCTCAACAGTTTAGATATAGGATTTTTTTTCATTTTATCCATATTTGTCCATACCTGTATTTAGTGTGACGCAGTTACGCATAGATACCAATAACATAAACACTTAATACTACAAAAGGTAGGTTGATAGGTTTGTGCGTGCGTGCGTCGTCTTTAACAAATGGCGTTTTATTTTACAACGACAATTTTATTATTTACTTTGTTTGAAAAAAAGACTTTTTAATTTTTGGAAAAGATTTTTTTTAATTGTATTAAGCCTTTAAAAAGTGGTGCTGACCAAAACACTCTATATTTATATATATTATATAAAAATATTATTTTTTTGTTTCACACTTTGACTTCTCCATTTTCAGCCAAAATATAAGACTGCATATGGACTGGCAAAACTCAATACTTTATATTATAACATTAAAACAGAGAATTCAAATTAATTCATACCTCAAAGTGGGTATTGAACACGAAACCAAGGTAAAAAAATTATATTTCATAATATTTTGTCAAAGCAAACTCAATTCTTATTACCTGTTCTATTTAGCCAATACTGTTCTTTAATTTTACTCCTATCATACGAAACATTATGACCTACGACTATCCTTGGCCTATCTAAATCTGTCCCTTCATTTTTCCCATCAGTTTCTAATGGTATAAGACTTTCATATTCTACAGTGTCGAAATATTGATGATTCTCTCCACTAGACAAATTTTCACTAACCCAACCATACCTGTAAATTAATATGACTATTTTTAAATCTTTGTTGTTTTAACTAAATTAACTAAGCAAAAATGGATAAGTGTTATATTTTTAATTCTTTAACCAATTAAATATTTCCAAGAGTCCTGTAAAATTGTAATTGTACATCTCAAGTGTTAATTCTTCCATTTGTAAGAAATTATATTTTTTACTTAACACTGTATCCGCATGCTGCAGGGCAAGGGAAATTAGTGTTAACTTATTGCCCCATGCACCATCCAATTCTCGAAACATATACAATCTTATTCATAGATTGTTATATTTTTCTTCATTATACTAACATAAAGTAATTACTAAACAGTAATACACTTTAATAAAAAAACTAGTACAGTAAGCTTGTAGCTAGTCAATGTATATAAAGAAAAAAGGCTGGCTGTCTGATCAAAATTTTATAAATTAATCTTTTTTTTATTTAATTAATACAAACCATGCATTAGGTGATACTGCACAAGCCAGTGTAGGTCTTTTACCAGCTTTCATGAGTACTTCCACATCAAGGATTAATGCATCATCCGGAGGGAAAGGAACAGTTTGTGATCCTTTGGATGTATATTTGGTCCAGCCTTTTTGTTTAAGCCATTTCTATAACAGAAAACAATATTTATTTATTTTAAATAGTATTTTATAAATGTATCGCTAAAATAAATTTATACTCTGTATGATTTGAATAAATAATTTAATAAATACTATGTATTAAAAACATAAACTACTTAAGGATATTTAATACTATGCTCTTATATTTAGAGCTGAAACCTGGATATACACTGAAAAATGAAAGTGGTGGAACACTGAATGTATAATAGAGTTTAAAAAAAATAGTTACTTGTGGCAACTGTGGTAATTTACTAGTAGATAATATTTTTAACATTTCTCTATATGGGGCACATTGTTGTTCGCCAATATTATAAAAATGTTCTACAATATCTTTCCCCTCCAGTTTGGGTAGTTTTACTGCTACATCTGACATATAAGTATTTTCTTTAAAATTTATTCCATGGTTTTGAAGATGGTCTTGAAAACTAAAACATATAAAATATGAAAAGAAAATGTAGGCATTGATTAAATCTTTGTATGCGAAACTAGGTAAGATTTAACAAATTAACCTCTTTATTAAATATGAATCAATTTGAGTTGTCGCACCCTTGAATAACTGATCATATAAAGTTTTTGAAATCATTTGTATATTTACACCATTAACTCTAAATTCTTTTGATACATTTCCGGGTTCGTTTAAAATTTCCACATATTTTAGGTTATCATTATTTTCTTGATTATTTTGTTTTAAGACTTTAATTTCGCTTGATGGTAAGATATCACTAATTTGTCGTTGGCAGACATAACAAAATTGAGCATTCTTTAGTGTTCTTACTTTGTTAAACATTTTATTTTGTACAAAACAAACCCCGCGAAAATCAAAACAATATATGATATTATGATATTCAAGCAATAACAGCTGACATTGGTAGTTATACAGATAAACTAAAAGTATGTAGATATAATATTTAGTTGATACCGTACGTATTTAAAATTCTAATGCCACATCTATTACGGTACAATACATGAAATTCTTTTAAATATTTTTATAATTATTATGAATACTCTACAAGCCTCTCTTAGTTTAGTACAGCTGGTACTGCTATGAAACTTACTAAAAATAGAAAATTCTACGTCTTTTTAAAGAAATATTTTAATATTAAATAAAAATTATTAAACATTTTAATTATATTATAGTTGTGGGTTCGATTCTGACTCAGATTCAAATCTTCACTATGGTAACAAGGCTTAAATTCCGCCACTTACTATGCAATACCTCGGAAATTCAGTGTAAAATAGGGAAATGTCACTAGGTTGCATAACATGCTATATGTAGGATACATCATAAAGCTGAAAATTACAGGTTGAGGAATGAAATAATATACAACATTAATTTGGGACATTTTATTATACCGTCAAACAATTCTTACATAATAATACTTCTATATATAATTAAGTAAGTGTGAATATATAATGATTATAATTACATACTAAGTGCAACTTAAGCATATAAGGAATGTAACAAAAACAAAAAATATTTATCTTAGTTAGTTCTCAACTGATAGTCTCCATTCTGAGTAATGTATCTTACCCATGGCAGTGCTTGGTAACCACTTTTTTCTATGATTTTTAGATATCTTACTTGAATACCAGAAGTTGTGAAATAAGGAATTTCGAATTTTACTTGAATTGGTGGTTTACCATCAGTGTCTTCACATTCAACTGATGGTAGACCAAAGTGAGCTCTCATTAAATACTCTTTTCCACCAGGGAAGGATTTGATGGACCAGGTAATTGCATTTTGCTCTGGAGTATACTTTACACTTCCAATAGTGGTCTTAAATTTCGGAGAATCAGCATCGGCAGGAACAGGTATAATAATCTCAACATTGTTAGCTGTTGAGCGTCTCTTGAATTGCGATTTAGCTTTGATCATATACTCCACTCTGGAATGGGCATGCCGTTCAATGACAGATTCTATCCATATCAAAGGTTTAACATGGGTATTTAACCTGTAAGACATTAGCTCAAATTCACCGTCTGGGGGTATAAAAGATATGGTCCTGTCATTTTCAAAGCGGGAGAGCCTAACACATTGATGGAACTTCACATCTTCTAACTCTACAGACTTTGATTTCCCTCGACCAGTACTTTCAAACAATACTTTGTCATTCAGTCCAAGACGTAGCTCAGGCATACCAGATAAATAAACTCTCATTTTGATGGCACCAACAATTTCACTTCTCAAAACATTACCATTTGAATTAGCCAATAAATTAACAGATTCTATCACATCAAGGAATACTTCATTCTTTCTATACTTAATACCTTCTGATCTCCAAGAAACAGCATTAGTGACTGCCATAGGAATACGAGGTTGCATTTCCAACTTATGACCTTCTTGTGTTATATATTCTTGTAAGATTTTGCTATCAGTAGTTTGGGGATATCCAAAATCTAAAAGTTCATCCATTAATTCATATATTACAACAAAATTATCACGAATACTTTCCTCTTCAAGTTCTTTGAAATATTCAGTCATGACTTCAACAATTTTATAAAGAAATACAAAAACAAGAGCAATGTTAGCATTTTTTTTAGTAGTAGAAACAATATAGAGATTGTTTGTCTTGATATATGCAAATGTACACTCGCTTGTTTGCAATAAGGGTGTCCACATGCCTTCTTCCTCTTTCTCCATTAGGAGTGGCATGAATTTGTCTATAACACCCATGTCAACATCTCCACGGTAGTTCCTCGATATGAGGACTTTACCTTTCACATCCAGTATATAAATTGCGGACGAAGACATCGTAGAATCTGAAAACAGAATTGTCAATAAGTGACCGTCGTTACCTACACTTATACCTTCAAACCAGTTGTTATCATTATGTATATTGAAGTCTCGCAAAAACTATAAAAACACTTATTGTTTTATGCGAAACTGTTGAATATCGTCATAATTTTTAATACTTACAGGAAAGCTGTATATTTTCACGAATTAAAACACATAGCTGCACAATCCCATAAATTAACTATCATAAATCTTGATGACGGCGATGACGCAACGTTTGACAAATGACAACTTACTTATTATTTGTTGACAATGACAACACATAAGACTGCTCAGTATTGCTAGTGCACTAACGCCTACTATTACCGTACCATTTTGTATACTGGGTTTTTGTATACCGTTTTGTCTGTCTTTGAATGATCATATCATTAAAGTAAAGTATACCTTTGAGTTTTGCTGATAAAAATGAAGTTATTTCATTTAATACGAATAATAATACGATGATAAAATTAACTTTTTCTTTTTTTCTGTAAATATAACGTATGTTAGTAGTTCACTACTACAACAATATTAATTTCGATTTGGCAATTTTTCTGTAGATTATTATCAATATTATTATATAGCAACAATAACTATCTGACACGAACTTCTGTCATTTTTTTATTAATTTTTACCGTCTCTGTGTTTGGGGTAGGTCGGCGTCGGGCCTACTATTTTTACTTTGTTTTTATTTAGTTAAATGAACTCAACGGTTTTTGTAAGATGAAATAACCATGAAATGGTTAATTAGTGCTTTGTTTAGATTTATGTATACGCTTTATTTCTTATAATCGGCAAACCTGCCGTGATTTATGGAAAAGAATGATAACGAGGACTCAGCAAAAACAAAGAAATCCTTTAGTGTTCTTAGATATCTTAATCGATGGAGAGAAAGGTTAGTTATTATATTAACTTAAGTTATTGAAATAAATAAATGTCGCCTAATATTAAATATTTTAGTATTTCTTAGTTATGATTTATTTATGATTATTCTTATTAGAATTTTTAGATTTTATATTCAGTTCAGTGGGCCGAGGCCGCGTAAGTTTTGTATGGTTGTTATGTTGCAAATTGAGTGCATTTGTCAGCGTGCCTCACATTGTTACATGTTAGATACATGTGCATTGTATATCTACAATTTGATACTCATTGTATGTAAATAGAGTAATAAAGTATTTTTTATTACTTTGTCATGATTTCATATAGTTACTAATTGTCTAGGAAAATTGTTATATTTATTTTTTTAGAATACACATTGGATACATTCATGAATTTTAGAAACATAAAACTTTATTACAGTACTTTTGTATTGTAAATTTGCTTTGTTAGTAGTTATGAAATAAAATACATATATTTGCTATTGTCTATAACATATTAGATAAGGACAAAGTATTTAACATAGTAAACTTAATTGCTCTTTATAAATATGCATATAATATTTGATGAGATTCAAATAAAGTATAAGTAGATTAATCTTGAGAACAACCTATTTAGCACTCCACAAGTTCATCATGCTGATGCTGGGCCTTTTTATGATGGAATTTGGTAATGGTAGTGTCTACAAGTTGTAAAAGTATAGGTTTAATTGGACCCATTTTAATTTCAAGTAAACATTAACCTATGCCTATACTGTCCAAGCTACTCTTTCTAATTAATCAAGTTAGAAATATTATGTATATATTTTTGTTATTTTATATTATCATGTTGAAGCTGGGCGTATTGTGGTAGAATTGAGACATGATGTTGTGCCTAAAACAGCGGAGAACTTTCGAGCTCTCTGCACTGGAGAAAAAGGTATTGGGATCTGTGGAAAACCTCTCCATTTTAAAGGAGTTCGATTTCATAAAGGTAATTTATACTATTATTTATACTGTTACTAGCGTACCCAGTAGCCCTTCTTCCAAATAAGATATGTTCTGAGTTACAATAAACAACATTCAAGGCCTTTGTGGCCATAAACCCTATGATTGTATATTTGAATCCCATTCCCAAGTTATATTATCATTTTGTTGTTCTGGTAACAAGGCAAAGTGCTGCATTTAGTTCCACCACTCACAATACACAATGCATCAAGAATTTGGTGGAATGTAGGGAATGGAACTGGTAAGACACTTCATAGGAGTATGAAATGTCTTACCAGTTTCTTCCCAGGTTCTCTATACAATTTCCTGCACCTACCCTTATATGGGTGATACAATGTGAAGTTGAAATAAACATAATAAATATTATACATGATTTCTTATTGTTTAGTTCGTCTTTTTCATTACATGTAGATAACAGAGGCACCTTTTGGAACTATTCAGAGGTAGTGTGACAAACACACATACTGAACAATTATACATATAACATTAAGATATATTTTAATTCTGCTGTATATTTACTTAATAAAGTTTTTTTTAAGTAGTAGTTTATTTAAATAAATACTTTATTATTTGTCTCACAACATGGAAAACTGTAAAATTAATATGAATATTACCATTTTTTTAAGGAAATTCATACACTTTTAGTCATTACTTAGGGCCATTATTTATTATTATTATATTATGTTGTTTAACAAATAACTATTCAATGTTTGAACTTGTGGTCAAACCTTGACTTGAGAGTAATTGTCTTTCAGTCAGTCAATACAGAGTTATGGTTATTTCATGAAGCATTAACCTTGATCACTGTTTATTGCAAAACGCTATATATAAAACAAATGCAATAATATATTTACATATAAATTATAGTATTATTATATTTATTTTTCATTTAGGGCATAGAATTGAAACCAGAAAATTTTAATAAAACATTTTTCGACGTAAAAGTATCTTTTATTGCTGTTTTAAAAAAAAATCATGACTACACTAGCACTATAGTAGTTTAAAAGAGCGAAATAAAACATTTGCGATTTTTCGCATTTTTTTGGATACTTTACCTAGAGACCATCGATTTATATAGTGGAGATAAAAAAAATCAGCTTCACGCTGTATTCCACACACAACAGAGTAGGCAGAGAGAACCTAGTGTTAAGACACTCCGTTCCTGATTTTCTGCCGAATTTTTCGAGGCATTGCATGTTCAGTGGCCAGAGTGAAGAATTAAAAATAATAATTCATTCCCTTGAGTGGGGAACGAACCCACAACCGTCGCGTTATAGACGCACCCTTGTGCCCCTGGGTCACCACAGCTTTTATTTAGTGGAGATAATTTGGACACAATCACTCGCCGTTTTGTTTTTCTTACAGATTCTATAAAAATATTTAATTTTGGTCAATTTAATTATGTAGGCCATTAATGGATAAAATATATTTTAGATTTTGTTTTATTTTTTTACAGCAATATCACAGTTTATGGTGCAAGGTGGGGACATAATCAATGGAGATGGGACTGGTGGCGAGAGCATATACGGTCCTACGTTTGAAGATGAAAATTTTAAACTACAGGTAAATATGCTTTTTTGCATTTTTGCTTATATGTAATATTCATGTTTATAGTCATAGAGAAATCTATTTTTTATTGTGTTTATTATTATTATTATTTGTTCTGTCTCTGTCTATGCAGGTAAATATTGAAAACTCTTGTATTGTTATGAAAATCAGTTTCACGCTATGTCCAGCATAGAGCAGAGTAGGCAGAGG